>JAIPRL010000742.1:97978-115658 GCA_025469235.1 Pemphigus obesinymphae | reverse complement strand
TTAGACTTAAAATTATGTTTTTATGCAAATATACATAATTAATAAAAAAATGGTAATTTATATTAGGTATTGTATTGTTTTTTTTTTTTTTTTGAAGTTCGGTTCGGGTTCGATATTTTAATTGAATAGTTCGGTTCGGTTCGGGTTCGAATAAAAAATTGGAAGTTCGGTTCGGTTCGGGTTCGTTAAAATTTTAAAAAGTTCGGTTCGGGTTCGGGTTCGACCTCAAAAATCTGGGTTCGTAACATCACTAATAATAATGTATCCCCGTGGGCACGCCACAATTACGTATATACGTGCGTAATATTAATGTAAAATAACGTTTCGGGAGTTCGCTATATATCATATACCAGACATAGACCACAGGAAAAACTGTTTTTAATTAAACAACAATAATAATTCCAGAGAGTTGATTGACCCGTTTAAAAATGCTACGTACGTTGCACATGACGCATATATAGACAGCGGCGCGCCTGCACACGGACCTACCGTGTCCCCTCGCGGTCAGTCCTCTTTCCTCTCGAACACGACCCGAAGGAGTTGTTTTTTTCGGCCAAGTTTTCGTTCATAAAACGCATTATTATTATTATTATTATTATATACTCGTGTACGCGTTACAATAACCTGCAGACGCCATTGCGCGCGTTAAGATTTAATACCACGCCTGGATCCCACGGAAATATAATAGAAACGAAAAAATACAAAATGCAAAATAACCGTAACGATTATTTATTCGCTGTTTTGTCATTTCCTCTGCGTGTACAGACTATTTCCCGTGTAAAAGGTAGTTTTTCTTTGTACGTAAAGAAACCGCTGGAAAAATCGAAAAATTACCTCTTCAATAAGTGCCGACTAAAACCAATTTGCTATCAATAGTGCTTTACTCCAAAACTCCTACCCGAAAAAATATGTACAGACATAACTCGTATCTAAAAAGAACACACGCACATCATCTTAAAACATTCCTCGCTTTGCTCAGAATCTAAAACTATGACAAATAACAACATATATCGTAGGCATTCATGAGATACCGTTTAAGGTTTCTGGTTGATTGACGAAAAGTATAATAATTAATAACACAGATATTTCTTGATTTTTAGGTATTTAAGTTTTTCCTAAATGTTTATACAGTGTATAATTTATAAATACCAAAAGTTAAAATTATACTAAGTTTTATAGTATTATCTATAAATTTGGCTAAATGTTTGATTTTAATATACATAAATATATATAGGTATTGTTTAAAGTCCTATTTTTCATAATACCTATTATGTTATTATTTCAACTGATAAAAATACTATTCCAAAAAATGCCAATCCAAAAATATTAACACGTTATAAACATTAACCACCCCCCCCTCCCCATTTAACAAGACACGGATAATAACTCTCGCATTTAACAAACCAGAGAAACGACTTTTCGATGTTTTTTTTTTTTTTATCGTCCCAAAATGAGCTAATTGCCGTTGTTTTTATATAAATCAAACGCCCAAACACGCTATACATATAATTTTCATCGTGCATTTGTACTCGTATTATATTTCACAAATTTTGTTTTGCGATACAGAAGATTATATTATTACAGTACACCATCACTATAGAAGCATTAAAATTCAGACAAAAAACGTCCGTTATAGATATATAGGTACTATATAATAATATATTGTAACAGACACGATCATTATTTTATGACAATTATGACAGCAATAAAAATGATGAAATCCTGTGGAAGAGCTACAGAATTATAATAATCCTATAGAAACCCGTATTGTATGTACAACTTAATGGGATCTATGCCCTCAAATACACCCCATAAATCACAATTTATGAAGTTACTAATTAACAATTATTATTTGCTTTTAATACGAAATATTATATATGTATACGTATTTATATTGACATTCCGTTTCAAATATATTGATTTGGTTCAAATTTTAATATTCTAATGTAATGAAATAATATGTAATTAATATATAATGACCGGACACTCGCTTCTCAGCCTTATAATATATCTAGTACTTGGATCAACTGGACCATAATCTCTGCAGACAATATGTTCTTCGTGTGTTAGATAAATTCACAGGAAATTGGTGATGGGGTTCGGATGATGGATGACTTTTTCGTGAATTAAATATGAAACTGTTTAAAAATATCAAATATAAAATGTCTATTTTACTTAGTTTTTCCACAATAACTATCGTGAGTAATAAATTTTCTTTTACTATATTATTATTATTATTATTCCGGTAGATATAAATTTATAGTTTTTAATGTAAAATAAAAACTGATGGTTGTGTTATAGGCTATAGCTCAAATTATAGTAAAAGTGTTTATGAAGATATATAGGGGAGGTACGCGTATTACCCATAACAAATTGTTCTGTTTTTTTTTTAAACCTTCCTCTGAGACAATTTAATGTAGGTACACAACATAGTCGTAATATAATATTATTATATGATGGTGTAAAAACGGTCCAATAAGAAATATAAATACAATCGATTTTATTATTATACAAAAAAAAAAACGACAGTAACTGATAATCAAAAGTATAGGTACCTATATAATAAGTCCAATGTAAGTACCTACTCTCAAATCCTACGAACGTGTTGGTCTCAAATAACTCTATACATCATTTTGGAATCAACACTATACATAAAAAATACAATATAATAATATTATATAATATATTATAGTCTCAACGCAGATAAAAAAATCTGTAGACAGCGAGAACAGTTTACAACAAGACGAACGACCCAACTTAATGCCTTTTTTTTTTTGTATGTAAGTTATAGTCATTAATTTTTATCGCGTTATTGTAACCAAAGAAATAAACAATTCGGTGGCTGAATCTAACTTGAATCAAAATTGACTTTTTTATACCATCTTATTAGCATTTAACGCATATTTATATGTTGAAATTCCAAACAGATATAGTTGGAGCAAGTCCCTCAGCTACGGTCCTATATGGGATAGTGTATATTATTAATTATTATTATTATCTTAGATTTAAAAGCAAAGATAAATCATTGTGTTCGAAAAACGTTTCTAAGCGAAAAGATCGGTATAATATTATTATTTTCCGATTTATAATAATGCTTTTATTATTAGTAATGGTTTATTCTTTGTGCTTAAAAGGACGTTATACGCACTTTTTAACGACATTAAAACACACTCTCGCTTTCTAAGTACAACTTCTCTCCTAGTTATCGTAGATTTAAAATTTAAACAGAATATAATAGATGAGAATATTTATTGTGAATGAACATAAAGATTTTTTAATATTTTTTTAGTTTTTAAAATTTCACGTTTTTTAGTCACAAATTTTAGATATTTAAATATACTTGTTGAACAAAAACTCTATGATCGGTATTAGTTTAAGTTCTCATATTTTATTAAGTGTAATTATTTCTTTTATGATAATTTTTTATCAAACTGTGATCAGAAATTCACAAATAGTTTTTAAACAAATTTCGTGATTACGCAACAATAAAAAGTGGTACTATTAAAAGTGAATGGTATTTTTAAATTACTTTTAAAATGTATATTAACATTTTTTAATTGTTAAATTTTCATTACACAAAAAACTTCTTAAAAATTGCCTACACAGAACCCCTTAAAAATATACAGTATTGTGATAGTGCTCTTGAGAAAACTACTGATAAAATCAAAAAATGACCTCTTTAAATTATACTAACTATAATAAAAATAGAAATTTCTATCAGTAAGCTATTTACCCGAAAGTTTCTACTTGACTCTTTCTATATGACATATACAAAAGAACCACAGATCATTGTACCTACCTCAAACCAATAAAACTATATTTGTATTAAGAGAATGTCAATGCAAACAAATTTTTATTGAAAAAATCACATTAGCATTTCTCGATTTTGTCAACCAATTTTTGTTCAAAAAAATACGATGCGAAAATAAAAATTAATATGGATAAAATTTTTTAATGTCCTACGTAGCCGTTTTTCTATAGGTTAGGATTTATAGTTATCTAAGAAAAATAACAAATTAATTGATTTTTTTTTATAGCTTATATCTACCTACAATGTGTATAAACTTTAATTAAATTTATTTAAATGCACATAAATAAAAACGGCTAGGTACCTATCTACAGGATGAATAATGATGTTTATAGTTTTCAAGTTTCACAATATTTTTAAGTTAGAAAAGTTCATCAAGATTAAAAAATGCTAAAATTATATGTTCGATACAATTTTGTAAACAAATGAAAAACCAAAACATAAAATGATACTGATACAGATTACAGGACCACTATTATTAATTACTTTTAAAACATTTTCGATTTATGAATAAATCAAGTTTTTCAAAAATGTCCTTAAAATTGCCCAAGTATATAGAACGTCTTAAAAACGGATGTGTTGATATTCTCCAAGATGTCACAACAACGATTTTCAGTGGTAAAAATATATTCACGCAAAACAAACGAAAAAGTATTAAACAATTATTTTAGAGTCAAATCGTGATTACACAACGATAAAAAAAAAATGGTACTGCACAGAACCACCGTTAAAATATAACTTTCAAAACGTATTTAAAATTTTACAATTGTTTATAATTTCATAATAAAATTTCTTTGACATTGCCTATATGTAACCCCTTAAAAATTAACGCTTAAAAAAAATTGTACGTCTTATAAAAATATATATGTATTACAAATTGAATCTTAAAAACATTTTCAAAATACCACTTGATGTATGGAACACTGCTATAATGACGAATATAATCCCTTCATATATAAATGGACGCGTTTATTTATCTAAGTAATTAATTATTTTACTATCAACTATATGGCGTTATTATGTGTTATCAAAGCAAAAAAAAAAAACCGGCTATAGTGTGGTACAATGTACTAAGTCAACTATAAGAGAATGGTTTTTTCAATTAATTATTCAAACGTTTGAATGGTGAGGGAAACCCACCTAGCTATATGCCCGTGTCTCATTAATTATATAACAATTCGGTTTAAGAAAGTTACGGTTTTTTTTTACTCGCAATTTAATAATTAATGCACTCGTTTGTCGAAACGGCATTCGTTTCGCTTCGCGCCGTGCACACTTGCGAGTAAATGTTTCATTACATTTTTAATTTCTCGATCAAAAAATAGAGCGTATAGGTAGACTGTACGAGGTATAAAATATTTAATACATAGAAAAAATAAAATTTTTTAGAAAACTCTGAATGCGTATTATTGCAGTGTCAACTCCTTATTATATAGGTTACCTGAGGCCACTGAGATCTTAAATACATTTTTCTTAAGAGAACGCTACCCACACGTTTTGTTGTCTCTGTCTTACATACGCATTAACATAGCAAATCTACGTACCGCATTCTTAGTACATTTTATTTATAGTTAATATTAGAGTAAATTTACTTATTATCTAATTTTTAGAGGAGAATTTAAACTATATGCAGTAGCGTGGAATTTTTTTTCATTTTATTTTTAAACAAGTTATAAGTAGTTAAACAGCTCATTTTTTTGAATGCATATAACTAGTTTCAGAAATGAAATTTTTTTAAAAAAAAAACTGTACGCTACGGCATAGTTTATGTTCTGTTCTACAAATTTGATAATTGACAAATTTACTCTAACATTAATTTTAAATAAACTGTAGTATAAGAATGCGGTACGTAGATTTTCTATATTATGTGTATGTAAAACAGAGACAACAAACATATGGGTAACGTCCTCTTAATGGAGGGTTAATAAATAATGGATTAATAATAATATTAATTTTTAACAATAATGATATAAATTAATAAATAATTCATAAATAATGTTATATACCTATCAATACCGCTTACCAGTGTTGGATGGTATCTATATTAGCTAACGCACCTAACGCAATTGTCACAAAATTACCGTTTAAAAGTAATTTCTATGAATTGTTTACGTTGCAACAATAACTTTATTAAAATATTGTATATGATATATAAGTATAAAAATTAAAAACAAGAGAAATATTAACTATTAAATAATTGAAATGTATTTTCAAATAAAAATAATATGCGTGATTATTTTTATCCCTTTTATTATTTTTATTATTATTGTGTGTTCATGTTACTTGAAATAAACATTAATGAAGAAAGAATTACCAAATTTTTATGTGAATAATATTGAAGACATATATGAAGAAGTGAGTACAAATTTTATGATTGGGTGTGGCCAAACTGAGGATTTTAATGTCAGAGTATGTGGAGAGTGCACCGGCGAGGGTCCGACTTTGAGCCCGCAGAGTTATTTTTTCTTGGCAATGGATGGAAATCAGAAAATATATACAGGGTGAGGCACTATGGTGCATGTTGTTTTCGGATAATACAATGCTAAAAGGGAAAAGTCTTGCGGAAGTAAACAATAGACTTGTAAAGCGAAGAGAATTATTTGGAGGAAAAGGATTAAGGATTAGAAGGAACAAAACATAATATATAATATATTGCTTAATTTTGGAGAAAGGGAACAAGGAGTGAATATGGAAAAGCAAGTTATGAAAATGAGGGGTTATAAAATATTTAGGATCTGTTTTACAGAAGAATGGGGAGATATTGAAGAAGATAGACAGGATAAAATAAAGAAAAGCGTCAGGTATTTCGAGTGATAACAGGATACCAAATAAATTCTCAATTAGGTTAAAAGTTAAAAGGTAAATTTCATAAGATAGTAGTGTGGCCTGTAGTGATGTGCAGATCGGAATGTTGGACAGTAAATAAGAGGATATAACAGAGGATGAATGTATCATGTTTTAAGAAGAGAAGAAGCAGAGATAGTAATATTATAGTAAAGGAAATGTATGTTAAAGGAAAGAAGGGAAAAAGAAGAACGAAAAAGAAGTGATTGGATATTTGTATATTATTGTATGTAGGTACATAATACTCGTACATATAATTTAATTTGTATTTAATAATCACATTTTAGATTCTGGGCGTAGCGAGGGAGTTAGTAGTTTATTTACAATGATGTTTATTTTTTTATTTTTTTCTGTGTTAACAAATTTTCCACCAAAAGGAGTTTTCCGATCTTTATAAACCATTACCCTGTTTCCGGTAAGCAAATTTCATCTAGTTGGTACTTTTTTTCAACTATTATATTTATTTTACATATTATTTGAAATAAAATTAAGGTAGACTGCTCACTATAGTATAATAATACAGGGCCGTTTCTGTGCGTGAGATATCCTCCCTCCCCACTTCAGGAAAATAGGTCGGTAAAATTAAGTTCAGTCGGGAATTGGTTGGTAAATTTAAGGTCAGCGGTTCAATCGGCAAACTGGTGAAAAATCCCACGACCCTTTTATTTTGTCTCTGTTTCTGTTGCTTATTTAGCATTCAGTCGGTAACTTTTATGTTTGTCCACAAATTACAGAAAATATTGATGAATTGTTTTATACGTATTGATTTTTTTTTTTTTTTTGGACAACCCACCTTAAATATTTCTTTGAGACGGCCCCCGACTATAATATATACGTATAGTAAAGTAGTATTGGTAAACTAACGTGGTAAAATGGCGAAGTAGACAAAAATCAAAATAGAAGCCATAAGCAATTATAAACTGATGGTCAGGTGACCCCTCCTCCCCACAACCAATGCTATAGTGATATGTGATATTATATAGGTAAACTATATGATCACTTTTAAATTCAATACTATACACCGCACTTACAATGTTATTCTGACACCAATATACGCAGTATAAGTAAACAACAGCTATCATAACTGTATCTTGTTTTTTTCGAGAACGTATAAATAAAAAACATGTAAACCGTTGGCCTCGAGCGGAAATAAACAGAAACAGCACTAGTTATAATATTCCGAACACACAATATGCGTTATAGGCCTTAATATATCTATTACAAACTACAAAATATACGGTCAATAAATGACACATATATAATACAAGGATGCTATATTATTGTTATTATTATAGTGATTAGGTACAGCAATACGTCTAATGATTATATTATATCTGCATTACTGTAAAATGATAAATTATTATTTTTAACAAAAACGACATCATATACGCCGTTTAGAATAATCTACTCTTATATTTATTTATTATTCTTTATAATTGATGTGCACTGTGCAGTATGGAATAATATGGATCATTCTATCATTCATTAAATAATAAATATACACATGATATGTATTTGTTTAAATATTTAACCAATGGTTAGGTACCTACGCTAACAAACGGTTATAATATCACAACGAATATTATTATAATATAGTTACCGTCTTGGTGTCTTAACGAAACATAATGTATTATGTTCGTAATACTTAACTATAGAATGTATATCCATATGTACTTATGTATAATAAAAACATTGCCTATCAATATACATTTCCCAATTGCATAATGTAATATCATAAAAAATAAAATTGTTATATATAGAAAGTCTAAATACGATTTTAATGTGCTCGATGTTTTTCATTAAATTTGTTTTCAGCCGATAAAAATAAAACGCATTTTTTCTCCAATAATAATTATTAACATTTACGAATTTTTTATTATAATATAATATAAAATTTATATTAATTATAAATAGTACCTAAACAGCTACCTATATAGACGTATAATACAAGTCATTAAAATATAATATCATTATTCGAGTGTAAAGTCGATTTTTGTTACACATATTATTATTATATAAGAGGGGTTATTACCCGGATGGAAGAGCGATGTTTACTCGTTAATCGTGCTTCCGAACTAACTCTTTATTCGTTCAAACAAATGTTTAAAAGAAACCTTTGGAAAACAAATCGAAATCCTTCATAAACAGCAAAAAAAAAAACAGTGAACAAGTACCTACAGGATATATATCGTACTTATATTCGGTGGTTTTTTTTCCCATCTAATACGTACCTACCTATATATATATATTATGTAGAGTATAAACTCGAAGACTTAAAATGCGTGTAAAACCATAAAAAAAATGTACACAAAGATTCGAAAAAAAAAAAGTCCGTATGTGGCCATTAAGCGGACGCAAAACTTCCGCCGGCGGAGACGCTTTATAGATACGTATAAAACACGGTCTAATGGTTTGCTGGGAAATGTAGACAACGTCGTATACATTATACTCGTATATACTTATGCCATGGAACACAAGATTTACTTTTACGGTAGACATTATTATGACTTTGACCGTGAACGACTATTATCGTATATAAGGTACAAGACACGTCGACGACGATATTGTTTTTTTATTTTTTTCGAAAAATGTTCAAACGCAATTTCACAGATTAATATTAGGCATGTATAATTTGCGATAATGGTTCACAGCTATAAGTGTGATTATAAAACTAGAAAAATGCGCGACTTGGTATAATCCGTGGACTATGCACTCGATCATAAAAAGTGGGTAGTGACTTTCATGGTGAAAAGTGTTTAAACATACTATACCTACCTAATACCTATATATTGCAAGGAATATTTCGATATTCATTCTCACTGAAAACAACAATTTTATACTCGCGATGTTTTTAATAAAATAAAGATTTTTTCATATTTACTTTTAACTTTCTTGTGAATGTTATCAATTTGAGAAGTTTTGTATATTGCAAATCATAATATAGAAATATATAGATTTCTATATAGGTACTTACACCAAAATAAATATAACTTTAAATTTCCTATAAGTATCTATAATCTTGTCTAGGAAATTGTTTTCAATTGATTTTTAATAATTTTAACCATGTCATTTAAGAATATTAAATATTTAATTAAAAAATAATGAAACTTGGAATTGGGTCAATGTTCTTGTAAATTAGAAGTGTCTCATCAATTACCTAAATCAAAACATATAATATCTGTAATAACCTACATATTTATTACGAGTAATTCTGCACAATAATTTGCAGTCTGTAGGCGTGTGCATGATTTTTTTTATTTGGTGGTACCCCGAAAACTATAATCGGTCCTATATAATATGGTACCTACTAATACTACGAATGAAACTACCTTTATATAGCAAATGACTGATTTTTTTTTTTTATGAACAGTCAATTTTAGTATTTTTTATTATTATGAAGGTTATTAAATACATGTTTTTCTGGCTCACTGAAATCGAAAATAGGTTTCAGATGCAGCAAAACGCAAAAACCCCTCATTTGCACCCTACAGCTTATATGATTATATTGAAACCGTTTTATTGAACAATTTACAACAAATACAATAAAAGCAGTTGTTTTATACTCTGCTAAAAAAAAGTATAGATAAGTGAATATTGTCATTTCATGAATAATGTCATTTTAATAAAAATATACCTACCCATTTTAAAAAAATCTTGGCTATAGGTGCCCATTTCTTAAGTATAAATATGGAATGCGTTTATATCTTGACATTTAAATGACTCTTTTTACATTATATTATTTTGGACGATATTACAATATTATAAAATAGGTATCGGCAAAATTGAAAATTTGCGAAGCTTTGGACAGTGCCACCGATGGCACCAGCTTTCTATATATTATACTTAAACGTCGGTCGACGGGAGATAGAATAAACGCAAACGTGACCACCGTAGACCGGTTTCGTGATTTTTTTTTCTTTTAAATAATATTGCTAGTAACTCAACAAAACCGGTCCAGACAAAAAAATCCATTCTCATAACGGTATACGCCTGCCACCATCGTTATTCGTTACCTATATAGTATATACCTAAACCTACCTACACACGATGAATCACACTGAATATAGTGCGTACGTATACACTATTTGTGCGACTCGAATTATAGGTGTGGGAAACGAATGGAAGTGGCTATTTTTCTTTATTAATTTTTAATCCGTTGGTATGTTCGTAAATTCCATTACGCACACACGGAAAAATAAATCGAAAAATAATCTGCCGCCCAGCATTGTTTACAATTTATGAAAATGCCGTCTCGCCAACTGCATTTTAGACGGATGTACGCGAAATTTCATTGAGTACCTACCACCTCCTATACCTATATACAAACGAAAGAACTTTTTCGCGAAGGTTCAACACTCGTTTTAATATATTGTTGTACACAACAATATATATTATGGAAAAATCAACACTATTTTCTAATAAATAGGTAGGTACACTATTATATGAAATAACAATATTGAAAAAACAACGTGACCGCGACATAAATATTTATAATTATTCCGAAAACACGATTTATTTTCATTTAAAACGACATAATTAATTAAACCATGTATATTATATATAGATACAAGAAAAACAAGTTGTTACACCAACATTGAAAACATCATTACCTATATAGGTATTATAAGTAAAAATAATTTCGTTTTTCCTTTCAGCTAAATCGTTTACCCGGTTTTTCGAGAATGCGACTTTTATTAGAAAAAAAATTATTTATTCGGAATTCTGTAATATTACGGTATTCGCGCATAGATAGTAAATTATTAAAATGTAAAAATATAGGTACGTATATTTTATGCTAAACATATGATAAAATGATAACTGTTATAAGGCATTCACGAGAAGTGCATAAAATATCACAGCTACATGCGGCATGCCTACTATGTATAAATCATTAAATACGTGAAATTCCAATCCGCGTTTTTTTTCAGTCGGATACGGGTATGACGTCATAATGCATGTCATCAAAATTATTCGAAAATGCACTTCAAATTCTCAAAGAGCGAATATTATACCTACTCGTAAATGTAAAATGGAACGTATACACAGCTGTTACACAGCTCATACATACGCACAACTCTAGAATTCTGCAGTGCTTTCAAAATGCTTTCGAACTAAATTAGAAAGGTATTGGAACACAACACATTATAACCTTCGGCATAATATGTATATTATCAAACTATATAATATGCGTTAGTTCCTGAACGAAATGGTACTAGTAGTTACAGTTGAACCAGTTTGACTGCAAACTACAATATCTCGTTATTCACGGTGAAATGTCTTTATATTTCTAATTTGACATATTAACAATCTGTTTAAAATTCAACACTATTTTTATTTGATACCTTTATAGCTACACCATTGTTTTAATAGAATGACAGGGATTAACAAAACTTTCATCTGGGAACACATAAGAAAAAATCGAAATTCTGGGGAAATGCCAATAAAAAAATATGTAGGTACCTATATTATATATTCCTATATTTTTAACTATAACCAATATATGGGTACTCAACCATAAATTTTCGAACTACATTTAATTAGTGTTTTTAATCGTAACTAGGTTATGCTACATAACATCACACGTCAATATAAAATGAGATAAACAAATAAATTCAATTATTTATTTGGTTTTTTTTTTTATATTTCAAATATGATTAAGAATTTGTTTAACTTAACTCTCAATAAACAATGACAGTATAAAAACAGAGGAAATTATTTATTACCTGTTTAAAATGATAAATAGAAATTGTTAAAACTCATAATTAATTCTTTAAAATTCAATTCAAATTCGATTCACGCAACAAAAGATAATACAATATATTTTCAGAAAAAAAAAAAAAAAGGAAAAAAAGAATTACAAAACCAACATTAATAATCACATTTCTTATAATAATAAAAATTAACTAGTATTGTATATATGTCCCATTACCTAGTGGAAAGCCCTAATACTAAATATATAATAGTAAAATATATTAATCAATAATAGTTCTAAAGCAATTTTGTGAAGTTATTTATAAATAATTGTATCTAAAAATAAGTTTTACCGAGAAGCCTCCAGGTAAAAAAGTTACCTTAATAAAACAAAATAAAAATGGAATTGAGATGTTGTTATACCACTAGAGAGTAGCAATAACCATGTGACTAGTGGTACAGCAAAGGTATACCGTAAAGAACTCTTGTTGCGCTAACCAATTTATTGATTTTTCTTTTAATAAGATTCCTCATCACTTGATGACAAGAGAATAACGCGCTCCGTCTCTCGTTTGCTCTTCACAACTGGTGTTATCAATTCATCAATCCACTCAGACGGAGCAGAGCGTTTTTCTGCTTTAGTCCAGCCATCGTCAGACTCAGGTATATAATAATCTTCCATCAGTGTTCTAGAGTAATCATGATCTTTATTGCGCGCTAAACCATTAAAATCCAGTAGCTCGCCAAGTTCAGCCATAATGGTATCACTTTGTACATCAGCAGATGATCCATTGGCAACCATGTTTAACATATCTTTTAAATTGGTTGTACTCAAAGGTGAACCTGACTTTGAGAACAATAAGTTTCTCGTTCGACCTAAAAATTTGATTAAAAAAAAAAAATCACAATTTGAATAAAATATCACAATTTACCATATATGAATAATTACACTAACCTGGAACAGCTGTGTTAGACTCCTGACCTTCAATGGACATGGCGTCTTTTTCGTCAGTAACAGTAGGCCTCAAGTTAGGTGCAGCTATTAAAGCGAGAGACATCATCAGAACCAATAGACATGTAGCAGGTTGTGCTGTTGTACCACCAGGAGCAATGACATTTTGTAAGCGTTTCAGAGCTGCTTTTAACCGCTCATTTTCAGTCTGAAGAACACGCACACTTTTCATTAGCTGGCTATTTTCATCAGAACATTGTTTAACTCTAAAATAAAACATTTAGAATTTTTTCAATAAATAAATTTAAATCAAATGTACCTATAGCTGTTATCAATTTCTTACCTTTCTTCGAGCCCATCAACATATTCCTTCTTTCGTTTTCTTGAATCTTGTGCTGATATTTTATTTCTTATTTTTCGACGAATTCGCTTTAAATCCCTTTCCTCGTGTTTTGTAAGAGGATAATGTGATGGCAATTTCACACCTTCTTTTTCCATTAATTTCTTTTCTTCATCTATAAGTAGCAAAATATTAAATTAACAAAAGTCATTATAATCACAGCCAATTAATAATGAACAAGTACAAAATGCAAAATATAAAACATAAATTACATTTACCTAATTCATTTTTGATAAATTAAAATCAACTTAAATATCAATGATTCAGTTTTAGATGGTAGTACACAATTAAAAATAAAATTATTTTGTAAAAATTTAGTAAGTACATATTAGTTACTTAATTTAATTTAAAAATTAAATATATTAAATATACCTATACACAAAAGATGATGACCCAACAAATTTTTTAACAATTTTTCTTATTTCTTGCAGGTAAAATAAGCAACAGATTGAAACTTATAGAAATTTACTAACTAAATTAATAATATCAATTATTAATATCAGATAATATAAAAAACATAAAAACTATTAACATATTATAGGCATAACAACTAATTGTCAATTTTAGTCCTTAATCGTTAATATATAGGTTAATATAAATAAAAGGTTTTAAAAGATTCTTTTAGATACTTAATATAAAACGTATATAAAATGAAAAAATTTATACTGCATTATATTACAACCCTGTTTTAAATAATTTTAATGTTTAATCATAAGATTTACTTGTTAAATGAAGTCGTGGGTACATGGAATCAGACTCATCACTTGTGCTATCTGTTACTACTTTGTTCTGTTTTAAAATAGGCATGGATTTTGATACCACAGAACCATTATTCCTCACAAATATTTTTCTTCCATTATTTATAGACTGCAATCGCCTGAATGCTTCAGCGTTAATGGCTTTACCATTCTGATTTACCACCTAAACAATTTGTTTATAATATAATATTGACAACCATATTGATTTAAGATAAAAAAAAAAGATTTCTCACCTTAATTGTTTTGACATTTGATAAATTTATAGGTATAAAAACGGGTTTTGATAATTGTTTGGAAATTGCAATTTGCCCTTTCGATTGTTTAGGAGATATTACTACTGTACGAGGTGTGGTTTTCAATATTTGTGGTTGTTGAATAATTGTAGGTTTCATATCTATACTACTATTAGTATCATCAATATCATTATCATTATATTCATCAACATCGACTATTTCTTCTTTAACAAAAGCATCCATGAAGTCCATTTCAGTTACAGCATTGACAGACTTTGAAGACTCTGATGGTGGAATGAATGGTTTAATATCCACAGATGAAAGTCCTATACACATTTATATTTATCAAAAATGTGCTTATGTATAGGTTATGAAATTTGATTAAATTCCTGGATTGTACGTTCATGTATAGTTTACATTAAAATAAATATATTGATTTAACAGATAAATAAAAAGGTTTAGTAAGAAACTTGAATGTTTTCAATGAATTATCTCAAAATGTATGTCCAGTTATTAAAATGTGTTTTCGCCAATAAATATAAAATTAACTTTTGTAACAAAATTGAATTACCTATCTAATTTTTTTTGCAATCACATGAAATAATATGTATTATTATTGTATTATACGTAATTATTCAATAATTATAATATATTTTATGGTTTTAATAGTTGAAAATTTAAGAGAAAAGACATTTATTAATTTAACATATGGAATGGAATTCTCATCCAGAAATAAAACATATGGTCTTTTCTGCTTATACAAAATATACGGGTGCAACGCAGAATTGAAAGTCACAAAGGCTGTAGACTGCAGTTGAATAGTCAAATTAAAGACCACACTATCGCATTAAGTAGGTAAATGAACATAACCATGTATAAAAGCTGGGACGATGGATACACGAACGGGGATGGTACGAACGAACAACCGTGAGTATGTTTAAGTGGCGTACCGCTGTCGGAACATGAACTGCTCTCGGCGTTGTCGTACGACCTGGGCGTTGTGGCTGCGCTCGACATTATTTCATCCTTATCCGTAAAGAACTCAAATGCCGAGGGGTCGTTTTCTAGTTCCAGCAAACTGTCAAGGAAATGATCGTGTTCCAGGTCCCAGTTCATTTTCTACGAGAAAAAAAAAAAACCATCAAATACCGACCAGTCATCCGCACGGCACGAATTCCACCGCCTGCCCATTCATAGACTGGGCCGACAGGGAAAACGATAAGCAGGTACAACAATATCATTCACAGACAAGAAAATCCAAAAACAAACAAATACTCACGTCGGCGTCATCGTCCGTGGCCGACCCGGTCGAATTTCCCAGGACGTCCAACTCTGACGCGTCGTTGAGCAGCATATCCACAATGCTCAACGTACTCTTGATGTCATCCCTAGACATCGCCATGGTCGGACGATTCGCGTTCGTTGATATAATATTTCGTCGAAAATCGTACAGTATTCTCGGCACATACGTTTGCAGACGCCCGTGTCCCGGATCTCGGTCACATTATCGGTAAAACGTCGAATTTATAGTAAAAAAATTGCGATCGGCGATAAACTGTTAAATTACCGCATTACGTACAGTGCGGCGGGTTCGGTGTGCCTGGCCGCTGCGGTGTGCGTGCAACGCAGAATGTGACGTATGCAAAAATTATTAAAACGAGAGAGCGAGGCGAGAGAGAGAAAGAGAGAGGGCGAGTGAGTGGGCGAGCGAACGAAAGAGAGTAGAACAAAATGCGGAGACCGGCGAATGACCGCCGGAACGCGACTTCCCACCACTACTAACTGCCGCTTCTATCGTAGAGGCTCTATGTATATAAATTTTGTTTACCTGATCGTCGAACGGACACCGTCGATTGGCGGTCGGGAAAAGGGATGGGCCGTCGGTCGGGCGCACAGTGCCGCCATACCGGACGGCGCCAAATACCGGCGAGCGTGCGCAATTATATTACAACGATTTTTTCTTATTTGAATTTCACCGTTCTTTTTTTTTTTTTGCACATGCGCCAGCATGATTATTATACCGCTGCAGCCGCCGCGCCAACCTATAAAACATTAAAACAATATTATTACGAGTTATTAGTTATTACTAACCGTAGGTAAACAAAAATCGGGGCCGTCCCGAAGATAGATTTTTGGGGGGTATGAAAATGTAAAAAAATGATATAATACTTCTCTTCAAAACATAAAATAAGCGATGGAAAAAATAAGGTAATCAACTTTTTCCCCATTTTACCTTTTTGCCGACTACAATCCTAATAATTCATGGTTTGCTAACTTAAAATTCCAAAATACATACTTCATAAACGTAAGAGAATAAGCATAAAAAAAAAAGGGCATTGACTCGACTTTTTCTACTATTTGCCTGACCGAACTTAACTTAAATTTGCCAACTGCTTTCAGAGTTGGAGGGGTGAGACACCCCCCAAGCCACCCCTCGGGACGGCCCTGACAAAAATAAAGAAATGTAAGTAATAAAGATTCAAAAAAATTATAATAATAATCGGATAACACTATCACTAAGACAGGCGTCTCATGTGTCTCGTGCACTGTTCAAAATTTAAAAAAATTTAGATCATTTTGCATAGATATTATCAACGTGAAGTTAGTTAACAATTAAGTTTAATAAGTAACTTATAAAATTAAAAGTTAATTTGAATAAAAGTATCTGATGTTTAATATAAAATTAAATATTAACTTAGATATAACTTTTAACTCATTAATTCCCAGCCTTAGTGTATCAGTTATCACTAATATACTACTAACCAGAGAGTCAAAACGGGTTTGAACCCGGGGTGAGAACAAGTGTAATCCGCAAAATATTAAAACCGTGTAAAAGCCGAAACCCGTAACCCGGAAAAAGTGAAACTCGTTTTTTAAACCCGTACCCGGAACCCGGAAAAAATTTAAACCGTTTTTTGACCACGTATTCCTAACCCGGCAAAATGAAAACCGTGTTAAACCCGAAACCCGGCAAATACGGGAAACGTTTTTAAA
>JAIPRL010000742.1:0-97878 GCA_025469235.1 Pemphigus obesinymphae | reverse complement strand
AGATAATTGTAGATAAAACTATTTCGGCACAATAATGACAGTTATTTTATCAGTCATATATTTATTACTGGTTTTTTCACTGGTTTTATAATTTCTGGTAATACTAATATAGTCCAAGACGTATAATATACATAGAAATAAGCTAAGTTTTCAAGAAAAATATATAAAAATCAAGAAAAATAACCAAATAGGGGAAAAGCAATAAAAAGCAGATTTTATGGAAAAAAGCAAAAAAAAGCAAAAAAAAGTTTACTTCATTAAAATCAGAACGATTCAAAACGTATTTATATAAAAGAATTATCTTTCTATCACACTTCCCTCAAAAGAAGCATTTGCTACAAAATCCGAGCCCTAGTTATGATATTATTTATGAATAAAATAATTGTACATCAAAATAATAAACAACATTTTATTAAAGAATAGCAAAATATACTTAAATAATAAAACTTTTTTTAAAATAAAATATTTAAATGAATATCTTAATAAATAGATATGTTTAAATATAACTAAATGTTTAGATATTCATATTGAAGCTATAAAAATAAAATGTTTATAAAGGTACGAAATATTGTGCACTTTTGCCCCGAACCAACTGAGTCATTTTACCCCAATATGATTTTCTGCATAAATATTAGGTATTGTAATATATTCAGTTGTTATCAAATCAATATTTTAATAGTATTATATAGACGTCACCTACTTGTATTAACCTAAAATAAATTAAAGCAACACTTACCGTGTCATTACTTAGTATTTATTACTACTTCTATACTACTCAAATATTACATCAAATGAATAAAATTAATACTTTCCCTCATTCGATGCCAAAACTTCAGCAAGTGTCGAAGAAAATGGTTTATCACGTTTGGCTATGATAGCAAAATCATAATAACAAAACAATTTGACCAGATGACAAATATTAAATTATTTATACGCAATAGTTCATATTTTTGCCCCATGCGCCATTATACCCCAAGTTAGGTACTCTAGCTATAGTCTATACCTATTACTTATGATTATTATAATGTACGAGTATATAATATACTTATATACTATATAAATATATCATAATTTACGAGTATAATACCGAGCGGTCGTCCCGAAAAAATATTATTTTATATATATATTTTTTGGGGGGGGGAGGGGGGGGGTGAAATGTAACAAAAAATAATATAAGGTCATCGACTTATTTCCCATTTTGCCGACTAAATAATACCCAGAATAATTTATAATTTGCCGTCTTACAATTCCGAAAAATACTTTATTGCTGCATAATTTGCCCACTAAATTCTGAAATACTTCATTGAAAACGTGCACGTTATTCATGAATAAGCAAAAAAAAAAAAATAATTTAGACCACGGAAGTATTGGTCTTGGTCGTGTTGACTCATCTTGGTAGGGCTTGAAAACGTTATATTTATAACGTTATTATAACGTTATAACGGAATAAAATCGATAACGTTATAAAACGAAAAACGTTATAATGAAAAAAAAAAATAACGTTATAAAACGATTATTAATTATATTAATATTATTTATAAATCACGTTAAATAATCAGTATCACCCAAAGGCCAAATTAAAACACAAGTATTTTAATGTCCATATGAAAACGACTAAATACATCATGCGTTCGGGCGCGATCTTGTGCTAATATTAATAGCTAAACACGCATCTGTTGTTTCTGTCTACCCAACAGGTAATATAGCAAAATTACACTACGTAGAATGTCAATTGCAGAATTTTGGTTAAATTTATCGTATAAAAAACGCAAAAAAAAAAAAAATAACGTTTTAAAACGAAAAACGTTATAACGCAAAACAAAAATAACGTTATAAAACGAAAAACGTTATAACGCAAAACAAAAATAACGTTATAAAATAAAAAACGTTATAACGCAAAAATTAATAACGTTTTCAAGCACTGCATCTTGGTATCGGTATTGGTCTTGATCTTGCAAATTTTTGCATTCTTGCTTTTTTTTCAACCAAATTTATAAATAACGATAAATAATTTATTTATACGTATACAAGGGTGGATACAGGGAAGACAATGCGGGTAACTGCTTCTCCTCCATTCACAAAAAAAATTGGAGTAAACCCTAACAGTACAGACCGGTCCGGGTGCCACCCGTTAATAGTTCCCGTTTCGGTCATGGCAAATGGCTCCTGCTATAATAGGCACTATATCAGCTAGACCTTCCCCAAAACAGTACAATCAATTTATTATTATTCAGTTCATAATAGACAGCTCCCGGTAGATACTTTTTCGACACATCCCGGGAGCTACATATTATGAGCTGAAAAATAACAAATTGATTATATCTACTTATAAATTTGACCTTTTGCGCGAAACTGGCTGTGGAAGAATATAGGGCGATATCCATCGAACTCAGACTGATGTCAGTGTGTTATACACTCTGCGGCAGGTAGGTATATAATATAACATACTGAAAGTCAGTTTTTTTTTTGGTATTCTCTAGAGGGGGCAATATATCCTTCCCCTATCCTCCTAATGGGTACCTATGTGTACGAGGGCTTTAAGTAACATGGGGGTGGACAAAACCGCAAGACGCTAGGTTCATCACTTTTCCTTGACTTACGAGTAATCCAAAATTCGATTTTTGGACTATCCAAAAAGTGACACATTTAGTATATGTTATATACCTCAGTTTATAACACATTTTGACACTGGTTCGAGCCCGTTCTGGATGTTATAATTGAATGTGCTGCGGCGATTCCAAAGTTTCCCCTCCTTAGCTGTACCTGTACCCCGCCCTAATCGTATACCATTACTCGAGCATATATTTTATGTACCTACCTATAATTCCCGATTACAATTTTGTATCACTGAAGCGTAGCTTGTTCGTGAGTTCAAAAACTGTGGACCGTCCCGGGATGTACTTTGTGCTGTTAAAAAGATAAATTGATGAGTCTTTTTTTTTTTGCTTATTATACTAATTAATTGCCACTCCCGTTCAGAACCCCACTGTATCCGCCATGGTACGTATATAATATAATATATTGGCTTTTACAGACAATGAAAACTTATTTAATTTAGCTATACTGTTATTATTATTATATTGTAATTAAAATATAATATTATGATAAAATAAGAAAAATGTTTTTGCTCTCATTTGAATCAGTTTCCATCATCAAAACAAATTACATTTATTACCTAAATTATTATTAAATCATGACACGATAATCACTGTACACGATGGTGACTGCAGTCGACGATATTGACGCAATATAATTATTACGCTTATCTATTACTCTATAAATCCTGAAAAATGCGATAAAAAAGTAAAAATTAAAAAAATAACAAATCTGGAGTAGTTTAATTTTTAAATTAATTATATATATATACTGATATATTTTTAAACTTTAAATTTGTAATTATTAATTGCTTATAGCCATTTGTTGTACCTATCTATTTTGATAAAATTCCTACCAACCTATTGGCCAAAAACGATAAAATAACTTGTGAATTGTGACTTACTCTTACCTTTTATAGGGCACAAAGATATCTACAAAGAACAATTTAACAGATATAATCGAAAAACAAAAAATTTTGTTCTGAAAAAAAATGAGCTATTTTCAACAAGTATTATAGGTAGCAACATAAATAAATAATTCATCTTCATGCAGAGTGGTAAATTATTATACCATTGTCCTGTAAATAAGGGTTAAAACGTATGTAATAAATGCGTGTTTCCATTTGTATCGTTACGTAAATGTAAAATCGCCAGTATGCACACACCGCGGTGGTAACCGGCCAGCATATTAGTATACCATACATTGCTAGAGAACCGTATATAAATCTTGAGCGCTCATATTGGCTACATTTCGTTTGAGATAACACGGTACAGTACTGATAATGATTCGAAATTTTTAAAATGTATTTTACGAGTAATTATTACCATAGAATAAGGATAGGTAGGTACTTAATTATTATTTACTAGGTAATAATAATATTAAAATTAAACTGTGTTAAAATTAATAATTAATAGCATTAATTTTGTTTTTTAAATCGGATTGGGATTGTAGATTCTCATTTTTGAGTACCTAACTTAATCATGTATTAATTAATTTACTCAATGAAAAAAAAGTCAGTGAATTTTATTATTAATCCAGTTTATTAAAATTAAAATTAAGAAGCAACAGAACCTACAAGTAATATAATAAAATAAAAGAATACACATTACGATATTATGATACGTGGGTTGTGTTAATACATATTAACGTCGTCATCCTACATATTTATAAGTTAATCGATAGCTACATCTAAAATAATATGCTGTTCTCGGCAGTTTAATCCATTAAGAATGAAGGGAGTTCTTAACAGCACTGTAACTTGTACTGTCGTTATTTTATGGTAATAATTACTCGTAAAATATATTTTCATTTTCACATTTTATTTTATTATATTACTCGTAGGTAGGTAGGTACTAGGTACTGCTACTTTTTAATTATTATTTTAATAAACTGTATTAATAATAGTTAATCACTGACTTTTTTTTCATTAAGTAAATTAATTAAGTTACTCAAAAGTGAGAATCTACAATCTCAATCCGATTGAAAAAAAAAAAAAAAATTAATGCTATTACCTAACACAGTTTAATTTTAATATTATTATTAAGTAATAAATAAATATCTTTATTCTATGGTAATAATTACTCGTAAAATACATTTTCAAAATTTCAAGTCATATTATCAATACTATACCGTCTATACCGTGTTTTCTCAAACGAAATGTAGCCAATGAGGGCTCAGGATTTATATACCGTCCAGCGGGAAATACGTACCGCTCGGCGGTTTTTACAAAAACCTTCGCAGTTCGCATGCTCTATTTTCCCGCTACCGTCGAGCGGTAAATTCTATTGCGCTTTATGATTTCACTCTACTACATATTTTTTTTCAATGCATGTTATTAATTAACGCAATTAATTAATTAAATTATTTAAATATATATTCGTAAATGTGTTTGTGTACCAAAAACTCGTTTTTTTTTCTATCATTATATTGTTTGTAAGTGCACATATGTAATAATATAACTATGATAATAATATAATTACTATAATAATATTTTAAAGACTCGTGTATACAAGATGGTACCTATACAATTTATATATAAATATGTATGTGTCTATAAAATCTTGATACGACTATAGTCTATAAGTACTTCCGAGAACCTATGCAGACTTTCCAGTAGACTGTAAAAACAAAATAATCTGTAATCATGTCTCTTTCGAAAATAGACATCAAAGAATTAATATTGATTGTACAACATCGTCCAGTTCTGTATGATAGCATAACAAAATAGATCTATTTTGTCATGTATGATAGTATGTAAGTTCTGTAAGTTTTGTATGACTATCATTTATTGTGAAAATTGAAGGTAGGTATATGACTACACATTTTATTGTAGTTAACGACTGTTAAGGTCTATTCACACATGTCCGTTCCGTGTCCGTGTCGTCCGTTCCGTGTCCGTCGTTTTAAATTTGTATACATGTTATTGCAATGGTGGTATTTACACATGTCCGTTCCGTGTCCGTTCAGTGTCAGTGCTTTCCGTGTCCGTGCTTTTTTGATTTGTCGGAGACAATGTTTTGTAAAATTTGACGGACACGGATAGGGGTTTCGCGGAACAGTGTAAACGGCCGTCAGTGATAATTGACAACGGATCGCGTTTGTACATACTCGCGAGACACGATTTTCAATTTATTTTGTGTATATTTTTCAAGTTATCATGTGTACCGACGAAAAACTTATTGAAATGGTTCGTTCTCATATAGAATTGTACGACCTTTCACCTTTTTTTTAAATTTTAATTGTTTAAAATGTATCACACTACTTTATATAAATTATAATTAATAATATTATTATATTAAATTTTACAATATTAATTATAAATAATTCGTAATATTAATTACATTAACTAAATTATAATATTGTTATGTTAAATTATATTTGTACACAGGTTGGTTATATTAGTATACATACCTCAGACAAACAGCTAATCGTTCTTTTGGTGTTATTACTTGTCTCCAAAAAGTGTCTTTTTTTTTTAATATCATTTTCAATTTTATTTAATAATAAATTGAAACAGTACTGTGACATTCGAAAATATTCAAAAAATTTGGTTTTATGATCTACCAACTCTCCATATAAAGTAGAAAATTCGCCTTCAATTATCCTTTTTTTCCATAAGTAAATAATATTCATAATATTCATCATAATATATATATAAAATAAATATTCAAAAATTACTATTACTAACACGCGAAAAAACGTTCAAACACGGTAGGTAACAAAAAACGAGCGTGTACTCAGTAGTACTAACGGCACTGAACAAACACGGACAATACGGAACGGATATATGTAAATCCAAAACACTGAAACTGAACGGACGACACGGACGTGTGTGAATAGACCTTAATAGGAGCGGCTATGAACTTTCAATACGGGTATGCCGCCGGTTCGAATCCGACTCCATCTATATGTTTTTTGCAATTTTTTTTTATCTAATATCCGAAATTATATATTTTCCTATCATTTTTTTTTTCGATTAATTGAATTAAATTTTGTACCTATCGACCTATTTTATTTCATTAAATTATGCGTTATATAATATCCCGTGAAGAGTCCGTATTGAAGTACCTATTTAAGTTTGTTCCGCTGATTCATGGAAGGTATACCTAGGTATACCTACCTGTATAAATATAAAATCGTAGGACTTCCGTAGTATTTTTCACAATTTGATATTAATTTATATTGATACGCTCAAGCAAACCTTTATCATATATACGATGTTTAATCGGACTTTCGAACATATCTGACGACAATGGTTGTATAAAAATTTGAGAACGAAAAGTCCAAGCGACTTCTTATATGTGCGAAGTAGGTACTTACTATATTATATTAACTTTTTTTAATTTTATACCTATATTACATTTAACGGTAAATATTTTTTCAAATTTTGGTAAAATTTATATTGAGGTTGAGTAAAACCTATAACTGGTTCGAGTTCTTATAAAAATCCGGAAATAGTATGTTCGATCAATTTTCGGATTATTTATTTTGTTAATAATATGTACACTTTGGGAGTGTCTTCTAGAAAGCGAACATCAGTGTCCGCCGTAGGCGGAATATTTTTAAAATTAATTAACAATATTATTTCCGATAAAATATATAAACCGATGTATAAGAATTGCAAAATAGTAATTCTAATATAATGAGGTGTTGTACTCAATAAAAGTTAAACTTACAAGGTGTCACTCAATTGGAGTTTCAAATTTACGGTTTTGCACTCAAAATGTGTTGAACTTACAAATAGTCTCGCATAAAAAAGTTGCACTTAAGTTATAGTATAATGATAATATTCATATTGTTAATAAATTAAAACTATTAAAAACACATTACTTATGGTAAATTATACATCGGATTCGAAAATTTTATATTATGTTCGAAAACTGGGTGTGCTACAGACAAAATTGGGTGGGCTAAGCTTACCCAAGCCCCACTCTATTTGCGCCTCTGCATATTATTGTCCCAAAAGCCCCCTCCCCCGTAAATATACCATTGATCAGTTAGTCGATAGTCATCAAAAATTTGATGAAATATTATCATTATTATTAGGTCCAAAATTATATTATAGTTTTGGATATTTTTCCCCATAATGTAATATCCATATTGTTATAGAAAGTATAAATGCGACAAATGGTTCTAAATAATGTACAACCGAAAATTGTAGTTTGGAAATTTGTAATTAGAATGTCGATTATACTAGGTACATTATACCAGTGAAAACGCATTATATTTAGTATTATTAAACACTAAATTGGTGGTCAAAAATAATATTTTATATACACAGCATAATAATATCATAATATAATTTTGAAATCACTTGTAATTTTCTAATTAAATAACAAATACCTTATTTTGTAATTATAATTGCATATTTCATTTTAAGATGAGTAGTCTTAAGGTTAATAATATACTGAATATAGACATAAATGTTCAATGAATTTTCAAAATGATTGATATAATTATGTTATATAATAAATAATGTCATATAAAAACAATTCTTGTGATCTAAGCACAAAATATTCTTGTAAATAAGTAGGTATATACTGTGGGAATAAATCTGCGTGGAGAGACCGAGGACTTTGGGGTCAGAGTGGGAGTGCTCCAGGATTCTGCTTTGAGTCCTTACTTATGTTTTCTGGTAATGGATGAAATAACAAAGGATATATAGGGTGAGGTACCATGATGCATGTTGTTTGCAAATGTATAGTACTGATAGGAGAGTCCCGAGGAAGTGAATGGTAGACTCGAAGAGTGGAGGGAAGCTCTTGAAAGCATTGGCGTGCTCACGAGGGGGGGGGGTGTTGGGTGAAGGTGTCATATCCCACATGGGTCTTTTAGATTCTGAGCAGAGCTATTGGTTTTACATTGTTTATTTATTTATGTTTTTTTTTTTGTGTGTACAATTTTTCGACCAGAAGACATGGACTAATTTATACATGTGACCCCATTATCCGGTAGCAAATTTCATCTAGTTAGTAAGTACTACTTTAATTTTCGATAAACACGATAGGAAGAACTACCAAAAAATTACATAAAACGGCCAAATACAATTTCGTCAAATTGAGATTTATGTATATTACCACCAAAGGTCACCTCAGAATCGTTTTTATTTTAATTTATTTAAAATTATATTATTATTTATATTTAAGATTTGAAGGAAGTTCTTGAAAGTAAATGACCAAGGATTAGTAGGAGTAAAACAGAATATATAGAGTACCTATGCTTTTTGTGAAAGGGAACACAAAGGGAATAGGGAAAGACTAGAAGTAAAATTGAGTGGGGATGTAGTGGAAGAAGTTGAAAGGTTGAAGTATTTAGGGGGCCATTGTACAGAAAGATAGGGGTTTTGAATAGGATATGAAACACAGGATTAAGTATGGGTAGATGAAGCGTCAGGTGTTTTGTGCAATCAAAAAATACCTATAAGGTTAAAAAGTAAATTTTATAAGAGTGGCGAAACCTGAAATGTTAAATGGAATGTTGGGCAGACAGAATGGAGAATGAGTGTAGTAGAGTTGAGAATATTAAGATAGATAAGTGGAGTGACTAGAGAAGACAAAATAAGGAATACATATATAAGAGGTAGTATAGGAGTAGCTTCAATAGTTATGTGTTAAAAGGTAAATTTTATAAGGCAATGGTGAGACCTGCAATATTGCAGATTTATGGAACAGAATATTGGGTCGCACATAGGAAGATAAAACAAAGTATGAGTGTAGTAGAGATGAGAATGTTAAAGTGGATGAGTGGAGTAAGTAGAGAGGATAAAATAAGGAATGAGTTTATAAGAAATAGTAAATTAATAAAAATGTTTTGCGTCTCTCACGGGAAGACTTGAGGTGCAGTTTGGCCACCACTGCTACAAAGATAACTGAAATGGTTATATTATGTTGTTCTAGTGTAACTGGACCATTTAGCATGTGGCTTTAACATCTCAAATATTAAAAACTAGAAGTGTTATTCAGAGTCCTCAATTAAATCATGTTTTTATACGGTGTTTAACAAAACGCCTTTAATTTTTAAGCAACTGTTAAACTAGTGTTTATCACCGTTGTATTCATAGTTGTTTGTGAACATTGCGGAACCGTTGCTTTGCTAAATAACATAATATACATAAATATATAGATTATAAAGGATAATTTATTTATTATCTATGGATAAATTACTATATTCCCAGTATTCTGAATTCTGAAATGTTGTTTTTTTATATCCATGTATTTTTGTAATAATTATATAATATTATTGATTATTTTTACTTAAAACTTAAAAATTAATTTTTATTTTTTTTCTGTAAATAGTGCTAATTTTCTTGTTGATAATTATATTTGTTTTTATTTTAATTCAACATTATTATTTTATTAAATTATGTCTCAAAAAAACGGGTAAATTGGGAATCTGAGGATAAGCAATACCTAAAAGCTGTGCTTAGTAATTATATATCAGTTATCGAGTGCTTTATAATATCACTCTTCTTCTGGGCTTGAAGGGTTCAACAAAGGCGTTGGCATATATGGTATATACACATAGCCATCATCACCTAACAAAATTCTACAAATTCTGCCTTGTTCAAAATCTTCTTTCAAAGCACTTTCATTCCAAATTCGATTATCATGAACACTATCTCTTCATCGTGAAATTTTATGTAAAATACTACAGTCAGCATCACAATTTACTTGCACATTTGTCCACGTTCACCACTAATTTTTTTAATTCTAACATGGGTGCAGTCAATTGCTCCAATTACGCCTGGCATACGGAATTTGTTTTTTTAAATTGCAATCATCTACTATTCTTGGAAAAATAATAAGTGTTCTTTAATAATGCTAAATTAGCTTTACATACACAAACTACAATTCTGCTCACTGTAGGTTGACTTACACCATGCAAATCTGCAGTGTCATCGTGTATCTAAAATAAATATTTGTATAATATACTATGATAATTTCATTTATTACATTACATATATAATTACAAAATAATATATATTTGTTTGGTATGTATTATTTGTATGTACCATATTTGGTATGTTTTATTACTATAATTACCTAGCTTCGTGCAAGTGATCGAAGAGCTATGAGAAGTTGATGTAAAGGTGTAATAGGTCGAACTTGATTATTTACTAGGTTGTTTAAATTACCTCTTATTCTATTTAATATTAAAATAATATCTTCCTTAGAGAAACTATATTTATTTTTAAATTCATAATTACAATGGTTATTAAACGGATCTTCATGTATTTTATATACTTTACGCAGTTTCAATTTACGAACATTACGCACATGACGTACGTCGTTATGTGTAAAATCCATATTTTATTAAATAATTTATAAATTTGTAACTTTAATTTGGTAAGTTTTACTTACTTAAATTATACTATAATATCATTATTATGTTAATTAAGGTATATCATATACTATAGTTAAAAAGTTAACAAAAAGTAATATCAATAAAGATAAACACTGTCTTAGGTGTGTTTAACGAAAATTCTTAAACATTGGTATGTTCAGCAACGGATTAGACAACTATGAATACAATATACTATGAATGCAATATACGATAATCAGTTGTTCCAACGCTAGCTCTGCTGAACATGCAGTATAAATGACTGAATAACACTGCTACATTCTAAGACCGTGAATATCATTTACAACACGAAGTTCACAACCTTTTTCTATGATTTACACCACGAATTAAGATTAATTTGTGATTTACACTAAAACTTTTGCGTCAGAAAACTAGAATTTACTACGGTCTTTGTATACGTTTATTCAAATATTGGTTACTATTTACTAGAGCGCTAGTAGTAATTGGGTTTTTGCATAATTTGATAAGAATTTTTTGGCCGCTGTTTACTATAGTCATGGAATAAGGATACTGAATATTCTTTGCTATAGTCCACTGAGAAATATTGTAGATTGTTACTATATCATCTCAGTGCTATAATCCATCATTGGCCGTCGTGGAACCATTCTATCTACGACCGTGGCTTGGACTATGATCACAACAAAATCTATTTTGTCATGACTATGATTATGTTAGATTTTTCCGTTATCAAAGATATTTTATTTCAGTTGTAACACTGTTTTTTAGAATTTGTACTTTTTTTAGTTAGTATAAACAAATTTTTCTCATTTCTTTTTCTTTTCTACTGACACATTATTTTTAGTAACTGGGTAATGGTACATATTTGTATCTCAAAAATCTAAAATTCTCTATTGTAAATAGTATTTAGTTCCAGTGTATTTTTCTAAATTAATAAATTATTTACACTTAATCAAAATTAATTTTTTTATTATTGAAATAAACTATAATTATGTATGTTGACTAAACATTTTAGGCCAATGTTTTGCGCATCAATTAAGTAAAAATTCTGGATCTCTAACAATGTCTACTGTTACAAGGTAAATTTCGACATTTGTTTTTGATACCTACCTACTTATCTAAAAATTGAATATTTTTTGAAATACATTTTTTTATTTAAGATAGGTAATTAAAATCTAGTAGACAGCATTATTTATTTGATATTTTTAGTTTTCCTTACAATTTCTTTTATAATAATCTTTTCTTGCTTAATAAACTTTTTTTAAATCAATAAATTATTATTTATTTCAGTAGTGATAATTCAGAAATTATTGCTAGTCGAATTCAGAATATATCTGATAAACACGAAGAAAGAAGATCAGACGATACAGTAGATAAGGTTGTGTCTACAGTTCCTGAAAAAGTTTTAGGTGTCCCATACGAAAAGAAAAAACCTGAAATTTCTGCATCATCATCTAGTAGTTCTTCAGACTCGAGTAGTTCAGATTCCGATACAGATAATAGTTCTGGTAAGTATTATTGTGAATTTACTTTTTGACTTTTCATCTTTATTAAATTGTTCTTAAAACATTTTAGATTTAGACGAAGAAGAGAACGAAAAAGAACAGAATAGGTGTGACGAAAGAATACATGAAATTGAAAGTGGATTTTATATATTAAAAGAAATGTTAGTAACATATTGGTAAAAATTATAAACTTACATATCGTCAGGAATGTATTGTTAACAGACCAAATGTTGATTGTTTTTTAAATTAATTTTGTATAAATATAGGTATATATATATATATATTTTTTAATAATATTATAATATTATATATTATATTTATATATATACTGTATACCTATTGTACCTATACTTAATTTATTTTAAGTTTTAAGCTAATAACAGAGCTGATATTAGCTGACAGAAGGTCTAGCATTGTTCCTCAATTAATATTGTTTAGAAAAAAGAAGATTAATCATGAATTCTTCAAATTTATTTTTGATTTATCTATTATATATATATATAGGTATATATTATGGAACTATTAAAGTTTTACAAAATAATAATTTTGATGTTAAATACAAATTTACTTATGTATTATAATAAGTCCTTATACTTCCTATCTGTACATTAAATACTTATAAATAATAAACTATTGGTTCAATATTTGATTTTGATATATCAACATTTTCAAAGAAATATTCTACGTCGGAATATAGTAAAAATATAGGTTGCCATTCAAGAAAAAAAAAATATATATATATATTAGAATAAATTAGGTGAGCCCCCAATAAAATAATAACTTTGTAAAATAGGTTTTTATTATTTAGGAGCTAAATGTCATGTAATTTTAACCATATACATATATGTTTTAGACATGTTAGTTTCTCTGATTGTACCAATGATAATGCATTTTTAAAGTTTAATTTCCTTATATTAAATTGATTAACTTTTTTATTGCTTAGGTTATATAAAGAGAAAATGGCACAAGTTGAAACTGATTTTATTGAACTTAGATTGGGTACATCTAAAGATTATCGTGAACCTTTACAAGAACTACAGGATCAAATGAAATCTCGACTTGAGGTAGCATCTGTATTGAGACAATTTAAATTAGCAAACTTAAAACATAAATATGAAGCCGAAGAACAAGCAATACGACAAAATTTTGAGGTAATATCAATTTACTATCTTTATATCAGGCTTAAAACCGCTTCCTACTTCTCATAACTGGTTACCTGTTTTAAGCCGCTTCTAACTTTTTAAAACAGTTAATTATAATTTAAATAGGCTTTTGATAAACATTTATAATATTTATGACTATTCGTCGTCCAAATGTTTGGTCTCTGCTTTCCGATCCTGGAATATTTCTTAGATTATTAAAATTATTTAGAAAATATTTCTATTATTATTATTATAAATACCTATATACGTATATATCATTTATAAACTTTGTACGTGCTTAACTTATATAATGTGTCAATGATTTAAACAATCGCTAATAAGTTGATCAGCTGATCTATTTACTTGACATTTAGTACACAGAATAGCATAATATGACAATTGACGGAAAGCAGAAAACAATAACAATAAATAACATGGTAACTATTTTAAAATTTTTTGTTATCTTAAATTTAATATTATTACACTAGCTGTAAACAGTATCATTAGAGACGACTGACGATCCAAGAGCATACAATATATAATATAATTATTATAGAGATTATTTGTATATAGCCATGACAAAGTCAGCAACAATACAAATTTTAGTCCGATGTGCGCATCCCCACTTTTTCCCATATATTAGATTTTCTGCTATTCATTCAATTCTGGTGGTGATAGTTTGGAAATGTATGCTTGATATATGTCAAAGATGGACAACTCAAAGTAACTAGAGGGTCAAATTTTGAAAAATTAAAATGATTGCGGGCCAGATATAAAGTTGTATTTTTTTATTACTATACGAAACAAATTCATTAATATATATTTTATGCAGGGGCATCCGGTGAGGGGGTGTCTCACCCCCCCTCCTTGGAAAGCAGTCGGCAAAATTAAGTTCAGTTAGTAAATTTATATCTGTGGGCAAAATTAAGTTCAATTGGCAAATTTATTTTCAGTCGGCAAATAATAGAAAAAGTATATGCCTTTTTTTTTTTTTTTGCTTATTCATGTTTATGAATTATATTGGAATTTTAAGTCGACAAACTATAAATTATTAGAATTGTAGTCGGCAATGAGAAAAAAATTGATCATCTTTTTTTTTTTTGCTTATTTTATGGTTTTGAAAAAAAAGTATTTTATTTTGTAATTTTTTTTACATTTTCACCCCCTCCCCCAAAAATTCTTTCTTCGGGACGGCTCTGATTTTATGTATATGTTAAGAACTAATATCTAAGTTTAATATATGTTTTATTATTGAAAATTTTTGCAAGATACAATTTACCTAGCTACTTTTACTATATTTGAAGTAAATTATAAATAAATTTTCGATGATTAAAATGTCGAAAGACAGTCCGGGCCGGATGTGGTCAGCGGGCCGCCAGTTGCCCATCCCTGATATATGTAATCAATGAGAGACGGAGAATACATGGTAAAAAGTGGGGATATTTCACAGAGATGTGTGTATCACTATGTTGCTCACATATCTATTTTGTCATGTATATAGCTATGTACCTACTATTAAAATGTACCCATGATAATTAAATATCATATTATAATATAATAATAGGTATTATAAAATAAAGATTAAATTGTTATAAATAAAAATGATGAAGGCATAATAAAGAAAACAAATAATATATAAATAATGATTTTTTTTGTACCTTAGAAAAAGGATAGCAGATTGTTTTTTTTATTACTTTCAACGTGGAATATCTGTTCCGTTACAGTTACCAGTTACCGATGATCGCTTCTCTTAGATTTAAAAATAAAACAGATGTAGTTTTCAGTTCTCAAAAAAGGGGTTTAAATAGGTTTTCTGGAAAAATTGGTTACCGGTTTTAAGAGTTGCTTTATATGTAATTTTATTTATTAGGAAATAAGTAATTTGTATTTTTTATTCTTATTTTTCTTCTAAAAATTAAAATGGTTTAAATTGTGTATGAAAATCTATTATTATACCTTATATTTGTATTAAAATACATTTATTATTTCAGAATAATAAAGAAATTTTATATGATACTATTAAAGCTGATTTAGAAGAAAAAATTCAGCGATTAGAAGAGGCACGTAATGAAGTTGATATAGATGCTTCACTCTGGTTAGGACGTAGTTTAACACGTAGTGGACGTGGACGCGGCCGACGTCCTTATGGACATGTACAACCCAAACGGAAACCAGTTATTGTATCTGGACCATGTATAGTCTACATGCTAAAAGAACATGAAATACTTGAAGATTGGTCTACAATTAAAAAGTTGTTGTCATCATCAAGGCGGAGGGAAAATATAGATCACAGATATAAACCATATTAATAGAGCAATAAGGTATTTCAAAATGTTCCTTAGATTGTACTTTTAAGATAGGACAAAAGATGAATATTAATAATAAGATAAAATCTGATAACTTCCTTGTATATTTTTTTTTTATTAAATTTGAGTCCAAAAATCAATTAATTTAATGTATACTTAATTTAAGAAGATGCCATACCTACATTTGCAATCTTAAACTATTTAAATCAGGAAATTTAGTAAAATACACTACACAGAATTTAAATTGTAGTGTTTACTCAAATTTTAGAATTTATATACCTAAATTGAAAATAATTAATTTAAATATAATACTATATCTATGAAATGTATTCAAACGTATTTCTCTCTTTTAATTTGGATCTCGTAGTTCACTTATGACAAATGTCATAGGTAATTTAGGGGGTGGGTAGGTAGGTTCTGGGTATTAACTTTACATGTAATACATCCCTACATTGTGTATGTATTTATAAAGTAAAAACTGTATTAGTTTGTACTAATTTTGTGGGTAAACAGGGGGGGGGTGGATATACTTTATATTATTAAATTGTCAAGGGTATTTAAAATGACGTCGGCACCATTGGTAATACCTATGCGTTCAATTTCTAAATTCAACCAATAATACATAATATATTTTGCATAATGTAATTTATTCTATTATTACATGTTAGGTAAGTTGGAGGCGGCATTATGTGAATCTGGCATCTTCTTAATAATATGTGTTTATACTATGTAACATAGATTTGTTTAGTACATTTTGTATTATTTATAGGTTAAAATATAGTATGAGACTGTAAACTGTATTATTAAATTTTAAAATGTAACTTTTACACAAAAAAATATATATATATATATATAAATTGGAGAATATGTATAGTGTATTCAACAATGTATTAATAATGACTAGATTTAGCCATAATCCATCATTATCTGGTTACATAAAATATTTTATTTTTATTTTTCATTGTTATTTTATGACTGAAAATATACCTTTTCTCACGAAAGAAAGGTACCGTTTTGCACATGCAGACTATCATAAATCACTGACAGGCTGTCGATTCATTAAATTATTACTGATGTATTACGACTGGTTTCACGTCGTTGCTGACTACACATTGTGCTCAAATAACAATTATTATACCAAACATAATATAATATTATCTGCTGTTGCCTATCAGTTATGCATACGTTCCAAAACAAGAAGGCTGATCACTTATAAAAAATAATAAAAAATTTTTTTTTACAAAAAATACAAATAAAAATAATAAAAATTATTGTATATATACCGTCCACAGAATATGTCACATTGCATGCTACGTATAAAGAGATGTATTCATTTGCTACGCGTCCAGAGTGTAGAAGGTGTTATAAGCAAGGTACGGTATGGGAATGTGCTAAACTGACCCTTTTCTATTCTTTTGTGAGACAAAGTATAGTTGTTACTAATACACTTGAATATTCTTGACATTTTTACTTATTTATATATATATATATATATATATATATATATATATTATAAAATGAAACATTATATAACTGTAAACATTTCTAGATAATTAAATGGAACTTAATGATTATCAAATAATCTTCTATATTAAGTGTCTCCCTATATATGTCCAAAATAATATAAGTTAGAACACCGAAATACTATATATAATTTACATACCATTCCATCTCTAATAAGTTATTAGTTTGTAAAAAAATAAATTATTTGAAATTTATGTTAAATAAAATAATTAATACATTAGACCAAAATTAACATTTTTGTAATATAATTTTATTTTGTATACAATTTATAATTATGTACAAAATTATATTAAATATATATAATAAATGATTCAATCTTTATGTATTGTTTTAGTATGGAAAAATGTATTTTTACTAATTGTTGGTGAACCATCATATATAATTTGTCTAGTGACTGGATACTGCGGAGTTTTAGGTGATTGATATTGATGTTGCCTTGAATATAGACCATGACTAAATGGACTAGAGTTACTAATTGGATATTTTGTTTGTATAACTCTATCTAGAAAATTATTAAGTTTTGAATTTGTAACTGTATTTGGTTCTAAGGATTTTGAATCGTGACAGTTCTAAAAACAAATGCAATAGTACAATATAAATATTTTATATAAATTAATTCAAAATGTAATACTTACAACTAATATTTCATCAGCACCACATTCAGCAGCAACAGTAGAAGGCGACTTTTTCCCACGTTCTGGAGCCATATCCAATTTAGTACCACAGACTAAAATAGGTACCTAGTATATTTAATTTAAATTATTAAGGCGTTTATTATTTAAGTAGACTAGGGTGGAGTCACCATCTATGGTCACCTTAAACATTTTTCCTTAAAAATCATACGTTTACTAAATAATAGTTAATCCTAGGAATTATGATCATGTATATATTATAACATGTTTATTACTTGACTGAAATTTCAGATACATAATTATAATATCCAATTAGAAATATATATACTTTTAATGTGTACTAGTTTCTCCCATTTATGAACATCAAACATCATCTATGGCTAGTAAAATCCCCACTTATGGCTAGCATTCTAAAAATCTATTAAATTGAACTGTAATGATAATAATACTTCCAATTTATTATGAAAGTTATTTTGTACTTTATTACACAATTATAAATACATAAATGAATAAAATTATGGTACCTAATAATACTTTTATAATATTTAAAAAAATCAGAGATTCAAATAAGTACAACTTTTTTTTGACAAGATCTTTCTTTATTTAACTTGAAATTTATGCTATCTTAATATATTAAGCAGTTTATTATAAAAAATGATAATAATAACAATTACAATTAGTAACACATTCTGATTAGGTAACTTCCTTTATGTACATTTTGCAGTATTATATATTAAAATACTTAATATAGGTAGTGTAATATAGCTTAATATTAAATACTTTAATTTTGATTATAACAAAGCTTAGATATGTTTTATATTTTAGTAATATATAATTTAGTAACATTTTAGGATTATGGGTAACTTTCATTAAATACCTACATTTTCAATCTTAAATTAGATTTTTAGTCTTAGTACATAGGGATAAATGTTTTTTTTATATTCATAAAATTTGCAATTGACCCAAATTTTCCTTAATATATCCATTTCAAATACTGACTATTCACTACCAAAAATCTATTCATTCAAAATCTTGAGAAAAGTAATGAGATGTTTATATAATGAATAATTATTTAAGATGGCAGTATGTTAATTTATTTTAATAGAAACTACTACACCTACATTATACAAAGAAAACAATGGTGTTAATAAATAAATAATACTGACTAACGAGAAACTATAGTTTGCACGCAATTTTTGTCATTTAATAACAATTATAATTTAATATCTTAGCCAAACAAATATATTTCTCACACGCAGGGCTGGGACAGATACTATAAAAAAGTATCTTGGTAAAAAATATATGATACATTTCATTAGTAGAATAATACATAAAAAATATATCTAAGATACTCTCATAATATAATTATTATTTTTTAGTAAATTGTTACTTATTATAATTTTATAAATTATAAATTAGTTTAAATAAATATTATCTGATTACAAGTTTAGTTTACATTTTTTAATTTTAATCAAAATAACATTAACTACTTAATAAAAATAATTTATATATTATATTATAAAATAATAATAATAATAGGTAATATTTTTAATTGCAATATTTTATAGTATTTCAGTCACTAGTGCTCAAGTTTATTTAATATATGATTATAAAATTATTATTTTATTTATTTCGTGAAGTAATGTTATAATGTAATTCAAGCATGATAATCTAGAATAGATAAATTGCAAGTTGTTGTCGATATTAAAAATCAACAACAAATATCAAAATTATTGTTTTATTTTTATAATATGAGATAGGAAGAAAATAATTTAATTATCTTATATGACTATATAATTAGATTTTTGATCATTTGATGTATCTTGTATCTTCACATAAAAAAATACAAGATACTGGAGAAAAATGTATCTAGATAAAAGGTACATTCAGAATATGTTTCATGATTTTTTGTTAAGTTTCATTATTTGTTATCAAAAATAAAGAAATAAAAGTAATTAACTTTAAAGTTGTATATACAAACATATTACTCTATTTGAGCCAACCAGTTGTTCGATATCAAATCCATCTGTGCATTTATATTTTGAATTATTATCTTTATTCAAAATATCTGCTAACCATTTGTGTAAATTTTCACTTGATTTAAGATTAGTTAAATCATATACAAGAATAATACCTTTAAAAAAAATATACATATTATCAAACAAAAATAAATTTAAAAATTAAATATATTTACCATGTATACTACTATAAAATATGTCTCTAGTATTTTTGTGGTTTGAACTACCTCCAATATCCCACATTTCTATAAAACAGTTTCGTTGTCTAGATGTACCTTCCATATATTTATATAGCTTTATTTCCACAGTTACTCCAACAGTCCATTTTGGATTTTTTACAGCTTTATTATTATTACTAATAAGATTTACTAAACATGTTTTGCCAACACCTAAATAATATTATTCAATAATATAAAAACATTATTATAGGTACCCATTATAAGATTTGTTTAAATTAAATATATATTTGTGTGTAGGCATCAAATTATCAATATTAATTAATATGCATTTTTACCAGATTTAAATTATGAGAAATTATAAGTGATAATTAAAATTTAATATTTCTTTTAATAAATTAATTAGGTAGGTATAACGAAAAATATTGTTTGTATATGTTGTTGTTTACATTGGTTGTACTAGTTATAAAGCAATTACCGGAATCTCCAACAACCAACACTTTAACACTATCAGTCGAAGCCATTGAAATTTCCATTTTAATTTAAAATTCATATGATTATAAAAGTGAAGGAAACAAAATTTAGAAATATTCAAGTTAGATTTCAATATTTTACTATATAATTTATTAAAATGAAAAAACAATACAATTTAAATTGAATTTATTAATAAAAATGATCAAATTAACATTATTATAATAATCAGTCATTTATAAGGCAATAATTTTTACTATAGTTGCTGTATCACGTATTCCAATAGGAAATGTAATAATTATAATTAAATAATAAACAGATACGTTGACGAAAATAAACGTAAATGATTAATATAAAATATATTGTGATTAGCGATTATAACTATTTTATCATTTACTTTGTTATGGATATTCCATGAAAAATATTAAAAGTCTTATCTTATTTTCTTATCTATTATAATTATAGATAAAAATACAAAATACCAATATTATTATTATTACTCTGTGCAAAATACAAAACAAAATTCTTGGATGAACATACAAATATGTAGTAGTGCAACACCTGGGTTTTATTGTATATCTGAGCGATCGAGAATCAAACTCGAGTTTCAATAGTTGGCTACACCATATTTTCCCACCCACTATGATTCGTCCCCTCGTGGATCACAAATCACTCCTACGGAATAAACAATTCAGAAATTTGGATTCTTTTCCGTGCCGCTTGTTTAGCTTGCAACATATAGTAGCACGTCTTTGTAGTTTTCATAATAGTTTTTCGTTTTTCATAGTTGAATTACGTGTATATCAAGATGAATACAGAGACTGTGAATGCTTTGGTGTTCGATTATTTGAATTCATTGGATCAGAACTTGGCAACCATGTTTCAGACCAAAACGAAATCTGTAAGTATACAACAACCATTGTATCCGTCTACCACATGACAAGTGTGATGGAAACCACGTGTGCTTGGACTTCGGTTTTGTTGCCGTTTTACCTCTACCTACTTACACTTTTATGTATTTTATAAATACACTAGTTGGGTCTGCACATAATAATATTAACCATCTACTGATATTTTGTAATATTTTACTTTGAATCTATTTCTCATTATAATATTGTAGGTAGTACTTCTTTTTTCGCATGAATATAAATTAACCTAAATGGAAATGAAAAATTTTACTAATATTCTTTACTTATTGTTTTTTAATAAGTACATTTAATATTTTGGTATTAAATAAAATCTGAAATTCATGTAGGTAGGTAGAAATAAATTATTAGTTACTCAGGTAATAGCTACTTACAATAATTAGCTTAAGAATTAAAAATGGTTTACATATACAATTTGAGTATTGAATCAATAGTTTTTTTATTTATTGAATTAAAAATATTGAATCTTAATAGTAAACATTCAGTAGATAATAAAAGGAATATTGATATTGGTTATAATACATTTAATTATAGATTTAATTAAATTTTTATTTATGTCCTAATAGCCAAAATAGTAGTAGTAAATACAAAATAATGAAGATACACATACGAGATTTGACTACCTACTGTAGTTATGTCAAATACTATAGGTGATAATGAGAAAGTCGTATAGCGAGATACGAATCCAAAATCAGTGCTGCTAGATTTAAACACAAAATTTTTAAATTATGAATTTTCCATATTTTAAATATGATTATTAAGACAAATAATCAGACATGTTAATAATCGTTACGTGTATTTGATAGTTTTGTACCTAGTTTATAATATATACTTCAGTACCTTAATACCTTAATCCATCATTTATAGTATATACCTACTAAATTTTAAACTGAAATAAATACTAGATGCTCTTCAGAATTTAGCATAATATTATAATAATGATAAAAGAAAATATTATAAATATCTACTAGAGCCCTACATGGGCCTAATTTTCAAGCTCAAATTAAATTATAAAAATTCCCATCCAGCATGGTCCATCCATATAAAATATTTAGTTTAACTCGGCCCCCGGCCTATTTACTTATTTAAAATATTGTACTTGTATATACGTTATTTAGAATAATTGTAAAACATACAATTAATTAGTGAAATAAGAGCACTTATATTTTATTTTTATTAGTGTGCACAGTGCAGTGAGAAAAGTAATTGTAATGAAAATTTGTTATATTGCGCTGTGCACAAAAACAGTTTATTGTAATTTTTTTATTCTATATCATATATATAAAGTAGTAACAAAATATTGTCCAATAAAATAGAAAAAACCAATTAATATTTAGGTACTAAAAAGCTGAGTTATAACTTATACTTAAAAGTTAGAGTAGAAAAAATAAAGTATGTACACAAAAGTATTTAACAAAATATGTAGATACCCCTTCTAGGTAATATCGATACTCATTATTATTGATAATAAAATTTGAATTAGAATGTGCATCTAAATTTATCATAAAATACAATTTTGTATATTTTTAAATAATTTGGATGCGCTTTTATATAAAATATAAATTTCCCAGTCAGGTTATTATAAAATTATATTGTGTTCAGTTAAGTATGTGTAATGATTTGAAATCTGATCACACTGATTTTACCGTATTGTCATCTATAGTATTTGGTTATGTTTAGATTCAGAGTAGTATTGGAAGCTAGTAGTTTCACAATGTTTGTTTTCTGGAAACAACTTTTCAATGAAAAATTATGTGTGTAGTGTGTTCCCCTTTTTTCAGTAGACAATTTTATCAAAGTACTTTAACTGGGTCATTTTTCAATAAACGAATACAAACAAAAAACAGATTACCTATACTATATTTTACGTTACAATCCTAATGAATTACTGTATCCACCACACATAACCTATCCTACCAGCGAAGTACTTCCACGCCCTACTCAGGATTAATTTCATTAGAAAGTAGGTAGTGATTTTGTTACAATTTATTTAGGTATACTAATCAATAAAAAGTATCAAGTAACTTCTATCTTTTTATTTTCAATAAGTTATTATTCATATTGGTAAGTTTATTATAATATCTATTATTTTATTTTTTAGTCAAAATTGCAAAGAGGACAAACTAAATTAACCCAGATAATTAATGATCATTTAAAGTATGTATATTTTGAAGGCTTTTTTTTTTTATTTACCCTTGTGTATTTTAATTAATTTCAATGTATTTATTCAAATATTTACAGTACTTCAAAAACAACAATTAAATTGCAGAAAAAAGGACCTTGTGAGTTATTAGTTACTTACTACAATAATATATTAATAACTTGTTACATTTATAATTTGATTTTTTTAGCTGTAGACCAAATAATCAAGATTAGTAATGGAAAAGCAATTCCTGCACAGGATGAAGAGTCAGAAGAAGAAAGTTCTGATGATGAGCCGGCACCAAAACCAAAAATTAATGCCCCGACAAAAAGTAAGAAAGAGGAAGAGGAAGAAAGTTCAGAAGAAGAAAGCTCTGATGATGATGAGCCTCCAGTTAAAAAAAGTAAAAATATGTTATAATAAATGGTTATATATCGTATTGAATATTGCTTGACCCCATTATGTTTTTCAAATATCAGTATATTATTGACCATCATAAGTTTTTCTTCTAGTGTTCAAGAAGAATCGCGCAAGTAGGTGTTGTTTTTTTTTTTAGACCAATTAAGAGTGTTTTTAATAAGCATAACGGAAATGTAGGAGTAATAATAAATGATTGTTATGGTTCCCTATTCATTTATTTATTTTTTTTAATATACATACTAAAGCTTTGCTCAAAATTATACTGAAATCGCATAGCTTTTAAATGTAATATATCAAAGATATGATAAGAGAATTTATTTTAACATTGTTTTAAAATTTGTATTATTATACATATACAGTTATCAGTCTCCAAAATGTCTGCTATGCTATTCTGAGGGGGTAAATGTTTTAAATAGATTAATGATTTTTATGTTCATCATTATTTTGATGGAAGTTGAGAATTTCAATTTTTTCGCTTTAACCTATTCAATGCGTCGCAAAGTAACTAACAAAATATACGAAACATTGACAGTCAAGACATTTATATTTTCGTCGTTGTTGTAATCTTATCTTATTTTTGATAACGAGTTTATTATTATTAAACTTAATGTGAGCTATGTTCGTGAAACACTGCCTCTTGTCACATGTTAAATAAACTGAGATTTTTGCAAATAACATTAAATCTTATATCTGTTTTAATTGTATTATATATTTATTTAATTTAATTAACGGAGGCAACAATAGGTGTCCATTATTCAGAGGTTTCCCCACTAAAAAGTAGTAGATATATCACTGTTCCCAAAAACACTTTTGGTATTTTGAGCTATTACTGTATATATGGAGTATGTACTATTATTAACATAATTTATATTATTTTTGTTTTGTCTTCTGAGATTTTGACTGGATTATCAATATATATTAGGATATTTTGCAAAAAACTGGTTTAAACAAAATATTAAATATTACTTCAAAATGATTTGTAAACTAGCTGTAATATTCCAATTATTGATATGCTCTAGAAATTGTTCTATGTTTTTATTTTTTTTTAATATATGTTTCTGATATAATGAATATAGTTCCAACTACACTTAAGAATTTATTTCTAAATCTAATGTAATATTTAAAATTAAACTAATAGAGATATATAATTATGTTTAGCATGTATTACATCAGTTAAAGTTACTGCCAAGACAGAATCTAGCTCTGAGGAAGAAAGTTCAGAAGAAGAAATTCCTCTTGCTAAAAAACCTGTAACTAAAGCAGTTGTAATGCCACTTGTAAATCAGAAAATTGCAGCAGAAGAATCGTCGGATGATACTTCCGAAGAAGAAAGTTCAGAAGAAGAAAAACTTGCTGTCAAGAAAACTACTCAGATGCCAGTTAAAAAAGCCCAGGAGTCTAGTTCTGAAGAAGAAAGTTCGGAAGAAGATACTGTAGTTAAAGCTCCTCCTAAAGGTTTATTTAAATTTTATTATAATTGAGTTTTATCTACTAATTTTGATACTCAACAAACCTAGTGTAGTCAATGTACATACAATTTTAAAACTAAAACGTAAACAATAATAGTATTATTTATAAAAAATTCTTACTTATTTTTTAAAGTTGATTTAATTATTTTTGCCTAATATTTGATGAGCTATCATTCAATAGTAGTTTATTGTAGCATTTTAGAATAGGAAAAAAATATATGTTGAAAATGTACTAGAATTGATATAGGGAAAATATAAAGATAATATATTCCTTATTTATTAATATTTTATACCTATATATCAGTTTACTTTAATCTTTGTGAATTTTTTAGCTCCGGTTGTTGTAGCAAAAAAAATCGAGCAAGAATCCAGTTCAGAAGAAGAAAGTTCTGAAGAAGAAACACCAACAATCAAAAAAGCTTCTCAGGTGCCTGTTAAAAAGACCCAAGAGTCTAGTTCTGAAGAAGAAAGTTCGGAAGAGGAAACTGTGGTCAAAACTACTCCTCTTAGAGGTTGATTTAAATTATATTGAATTATATAATATGCATCAATAAACATTGACTTTGTTTTTAGCTCCTCCTATAAAAAAAGCTAAGCAAGAATCAAGTTCTGAAGATGAAAGTTCAGAAGATGAAACTCCAGCAACAGCTAAACCAGTGAAAAAAAGTAAATACTTGGTTATTAAAGTAACTGATTTTAATTACCTGCATTTACTAAATTTAATTAAATATATATATAATATTTTAGCAATAAATAAACCATCTGTTGCACAAGATGTAGAAGAAAGTGATGAAGAATCTGATGATGAGAACGAATTGCCAAAAACTAGTCTGGTATACATAATATACAATCATTATATTTATTCTATATAAAATAATAAATTGGTATATAAAAATTGGGTTATTTTCATTGTTTTATAGATAAAACCACAACCATTTGTAAAGGCGACAAATGGAAATGTAAGTAAATAATAATTTTAATAATACTATTTTGGAAGAAATATTTTCTGGGAAAAAAACTTTAATTAAATTAAAAAAATGGTTTTTAGAATAAAGTTTTGGAGGGAAACAAACAACAATATACTGTTAATGAGAGCAACAGTTTTAATAATTCTTTTGGCTCTAATAAAAAGAAACAGCAAAACAGACGATCTGATCCATATAGACGTGTTCGTGATGATAACATCAATGTTGATGAACGTCTTTTGGATAATTCACTAAAAGCAAAGGTAAGGTTAGCCTTAATTTTAGGGGCTAACCAAACCGGCGCATGAAAATTTATAATAATTAACTGTAAATTCTTCCAAAATAGTACAAATATATTGTTTTCTACAATTAATATTTTTCATGCTCGGTTTGGATTAGTTTGCTAATAAATATTTATTTCTATATAGGATGAAAATGGAACAAACAACAAATGGGGTGAAGATAGCAATGGTGGTTTCAGAGGTGGTAGAGGGGGGAATAGAGGTGGTTTTCGAGGTGGTAGAGGTGGTCGTGGAGGATTCAATCGTGATGATGATCAGAATGGTGGCGGACGAAATAGTTTTGGACGTGGTGGGGGGCGTGGTGGTGGTTTTAAACGAAAATTTGATGATGTCGGTGAGGGTGAAGGTAATGGTTTCAGGAAGAGTTTTGGCAGTGGTGATGAAAATAGTGGTGAACGACGTAGTTTTGGAGATAAAAGAGGTTTTGGTGGAAATAGGTTTAGTGGTGGCGGACGTGGTGGGTTTGGTGGACGTGGGGGTGGAAATGATAGAGGTAGAGGAGGATTTGGTGGCAGAGGTGGAGGAAGAGGGCGTGGTAGTAATGATCGTGGTAGAGGGGGTGGTTTTGGTAAAGATAGATATTTTAATAATGATTCAAATAATTCTACACCTCAAAACAAAAAAATTAAATTTGATGACTAAGTAAGTATTATACCTTTGATCAGAAGCTTAACTTGAAATCAGCACTGTTGATTTATGCACATACACATACACGAAATAGATTATTGTTCAGGTACATTACTTATTAGATTTTTATACCAAATGTGAAAAAGAATTAATTCTCTAATTTAGAGTTTTTATTTTATTTTCATAGTTATTTTAAATTCAGTAATTAACTGTCAAACTCTTATGTATTTTTTTTCATTTAAATATAATACAAAATTGAGACATGAAAAACAAAATCACTACTTCATAAATTATATTCTTTTATATATAGTAATGATATTTGACATTTTATGTTTGTGAAATACATGTAGTTATTAAGAAGATGCTCTACCCGCATTTTCTGTCTCCGTCCATCTAATTGCCAATGTAGCAAAATTGAAATTATGGCATTTTGGTTAGATTTAGAGCTTAAACACCTATTATCGTATTAAACGAGAAGAATAATTTCGAGTGAACCTCATGGGCTTTTTGTAAAATATTGTCGGAAAAAAAGTTATGGCATTTTTAGTTTTTGATATTTTTAAATAGCTTTAACTCTTTCGTCAGACGATATTTTACTAAATACCCATGAGGTTCACTCAAAAATATTCCTTGCTTTAAATTTTGTAATAGGTGTTTATACTCTTAAATTCAACCTAAACGCCAAAATTTCAATTCTGCGTAGTGTGATTTTGCTATATTATCTGTTAGATAGAGACAAGAAATGCGAGTGTAACATTTTTGCGATTAGAGAACAATTAAAACAGGCACTGACAGAGCCAGAACTATTTTTGAATTTTCATAAAATTTGTCTATATATTTTCTGTTCTATCCTCTTAATTTGTTTTCTTCCAAATTTCATTAAAAAGTAAAAGAGAAGACTAAGGAAAATAAATATAGAAATGGTAAAAGCATTTTTATTTTCGTCTACTGAGTATCAATATCAATATAGTTAGTTCATATGTATAAACATATCATAATTTTATTTATTTTTCAAATACTTTGTGTAGTTAATTTCTAACACCAAAGTATATGAATATGAAAAATATATATTCACTATCCATTTTTAATGTCAAAATTTTTTTATTTGATATTCAAAGGATATATTATTAATAACAGAAAAATATTTACTAATAATTTTGGTTAGTTTTTTACATTTTGTTTTAACTTTTAAATGCTTACTTAGATATATCATGACAAAATAAAGAGTTATGACAGCAACTTCCATGTTTTTGTTCAACCCGCGCAATCATGGCGGACGCTTTTCTCCGCTTATCATCATCTCGGTATCTAAGATTATCATGATTTTTGTTTTCTTATTGCCGCCTTTTTTTTTTTTTTTGAAATCATAACAACAAAAATATTTTATTTGCTTTAAGTGTATTTTATAATTTGTTCATTAATCTTTAATTCGAATAAATACCCCACTCTTGTGTGTTTAATAGTTGTTTAAGTGGAATTGGATGTAAAGGTATTGTAAATGATTCCAAAATACATTTATGTAAATTTCCTAAAGATGTAAAGTTGCGTGAGAAATGGCTCGAACAAATTAAAAAAGGTTCAAACATACAAACCGTGAATTTTGAATCCGGTACGTTAATAAAAATTATGATATTAATTTCACTGTATAATTATGTTATAGTTAGGTAATTACAAATAATAATTAATGTGCTTTAAAAATATAGATTTAAGAATTAAACTTTATACTTACTCTTAATTACATAAATAAAAGATTATTGAAGAAAATTGCCACAATAATGCTCAACACATAACGAAAACAATGTAATTATCACACATACTATCTTGCACCGGTCTACCGAGAGAAGATCATTGATAACATTTGGAGAAAAGCAATATGGCGGTACTTGCGTATCACAAAGTTGCCAGCATACCTGTTTATTTTGTCATGAGATATATTATCTATGTACCCCATATGCATACATATCTACAGTGCTGGTCTCTTTCTAACCAGTTTTATAGTTTGATGTCAACTTTTTTTATAACTTACTCCAAATATTAATATGAATAATCAATATATATCAAGATACATGTTTGTATCAGATGGATAATATATGGAAAAAAAATTGACATTGCATCTACTTTTTCATGTCTTAACCATTGAACTATTTAGCAATAATTATATAACTAAATAATTAATGTTGAATTGATTATTCCATATGAAAATTATAATTTATTTATTTTTGATTTTTCAGAAAGGTCAATATGAAAACTGGGGTAAGAAAGCTGCTCTAGACTTACAATACACTAAAGGAAAATCATTTAGACATGAAAAAACAAAAAAGAAACGTGGTTCTTATAGAGGTGGACAAATTGATGTTAATGTTAATTCCATTAAATTTGATGATTAATTATATTATTGTGTTTGAACCATAACTTTCTAATATTATGCTATTGTTTTATTAATAACAATTCCTATCTATATAAAAAACATTCATGAAATTGTCTTTATTATTTAATTAGATTTGTGTATTATAAGTTAAGACATGTGTACATAATTAATTTTAAGTGATTGTAATTAAAAGTTATGTATTAATTTTTTAATTAAGATAATTTTAAATATTTTTAATTACCTCATTTAAAAAAATGTAATGTATGTTAGAAAATATATTTTGATTAAATATAAATAATACCATAAAAATAGAATAATTTATTAAATATTATGTATATTGAGTAAAACTAGTCACTAGGACTAAAATATCTGCCATTAATTATACTTTAGAAAATTGGGATTTTACCAATAAATCCCATAGGTGTTATAACAATAGAGTTAAAACACCTATTACTAATTTAAAAAAAAAGAATTTTCTAGAAAATGACATCCTTTTTTCTTAACAAATAATATTTTACAAAAAGGATGTCATTTTCTAAAAAATATTCTTTATAAAATTTATAATAGGTGCTTTAATGTAGACACCACATTTATTGTTTTGTGTAGTGTAATTTTGCCATATTGCCCATTAGATGTACAGAGACGGCAAAAGTAGATGTGACATGTCCTTTTAAGTCACAATATTTAATATTATTTTAATTTATTCACAAACGTATAGATCTGTTGAGACTGAGGTTTAGTAAAACTAGTAAACTTAGGTTTAGTATCTACTATTTGCATATTAAATAAGATTTTTATTATGACAGTTTATTAAAAGTAAATTAATTAAATTTTATATGGTGACAGATCATAAATTATATGTAGGTACTCGTAGTAGTCTGTAGGTATACTTGTCTATGGGTAGTAGCTGCTTGTAAATACTTGTGTAGTATAATTTATCATTTATGTGCCTGGTCACAAAATTTATATTTATATATTTCACACGTCTGTGTTTAATTAAGTGAGTTTGGATATGTGGACATTTTAGACCCTGTATGGTGCTAACTACTATTTATATATATATATATATAACTGGTAGTAATAAAATGGATTACTAAATAATTATCTTATTCTGTGTACAAATAAGTATACCAGATCCATAATCGTTACATAAACAAAATTATTCTAAAATTGTACTATGCAAAATTATCTACTTATACTTTATACTTAATGTTATTATATTATATTATTCTAAAATTATTTTTATTAGCCTTCAGTTTGCATGTGTTTTTTTCTTGTTTATTTAGAATCTTACCAATTTATTTAATGGATTACTAAATTTCAAATATCGATGTATTTTATGATTATAGATATTATAAGTACTATATATATCAAATATTGAATAATATGCTATATCGTATAGCAGTTTGCCAAAAATTAAAAAAAAAAAAAACAGTTGTTTCTCTCTAAATGAATAATTATTCATATTTACATTCTATATAGTGTAATATTATAATAATATTATTATGTAGATATTAAATTAAAATTGAAAATTTTATTCTAAATTAATTTAAATTGCCAATACATTTATTTCATATATTAAGTTTCTTAATTATTATTTTTAATAACAAAAGTTTCCTAAGTACATACACACAATAATATCATATTGATATTTTATATATCAAAAATCATATTTTATGTAGGTAGTATCATAGAAATAGTACCTACTCGATACCTACTACCAGTGCCATATCTGAGATCTAGGGTGTGCGCCGGTGGATAAAAACCACCGCGCGCACTAGATCCACAATGGTACTGGCTTGATTCTTGATGAACTGGAAAGACAATACCTATTAATGTTTATAGATAAACGATGGACAAATGACAATTCATATTATTTAAGTGTTAATTTTGAGGGAAAAAAATGAATACACTGTATAATATGTTGGGCACATTCTACATTATTCACATTTCACTATAAACTACGGCTAATGGCTATTTTTTATTGTATCAGGCTATAGCTGATATAATCTCTTTTCTATGGATATAGTATCTATAGCCGTGCTATTCACCCAAGGCATGACAAATTGACAACATACAACACAGTGGTTCTCAAGATCGTAGAAGCCATAATCAATAGCTGATTGCAGGTTATAGGCAAATGGGTAATTTAGAGTTTTTTTTTTGTTTACTTTTAAACGTTTGATAAAATTCTTAATCGACGACATAATAACAGAATAATAAAAATAGGTATAACATTATATACAATAAGAAATTAAGTACAGGATATTTTTGGTGTTTAGAGTTTGCAAATCCAACCGTAACGATAATTTAGTTTGAAGGTAGTAATAATGCACCGCCGTCCACAGAAAACTTCGTGACATTTATGCAGAATACCGTTCAGTTTCAAATGACCCACTGGGTATGGCTAAAGTCACTAGGAAATGGGAAATGTTCCCTGGTCGAAACCGATTCTGCTGTGACGGCCGACTCATGATGGCACCACATGCGGCGGTGTTCTATATCAATGTGATCCTGATCATCGGTACAAGTGTTTTGTTCTTCGTGTTCGAGTGAGTTTTCAGGCTATTTATATATAACATATACCCTAGTATTTTATTTTATTTGTTTTCACATGTCTAATTGGTTTAATATTGTCTAGCTGTCCATACCTTAGTCATCGGGTGACTCTTGTAATCCCTATCATTTCGGGAGTATTATTTCTCTTTGTCATCGGATCATTATTTAAGACTAGTTTCACAGACCCTGGTATAATTCCCAGAGCGACTGCTGATGAAGCCGCCTACATTGAGAAACAAGTCTGTAAGTGTGATACAATTACGAGTACAATTAGTTTTCTGACAAAATATTATTCTTATACTATATAGTCTGTATAACCTGTACAATAATATAAATATATTTTTTATTAAGTACTTTATTACTTTAATAGGTTTTAGTTTATTCATTAAATAAATACATTTTTTATTTATTTAATTTAAAATTTAAGTATAAGTTGTATTTCAGATATTAGTATACCAAACAATGGAGGAACACCAACTATACGACCACCACCTAGGACCCAAGAGGTAGTCATCAAAGGCCAATCTATTAAATTGAAGTATTGTGTAACATGCAAGATTTTTAGACCTCCTAGAGCTTCCCATTGTAGCTTGTGTAATAATTGTGTTGGTAAGTATAAACAATTTCAGAATTTTATTTAGTCCTTTGTTATTTTTAATGAGGAACTTGTTACACAAATGTTCCCTTTTCAAATTGGATTTTAATTTGTAAATTAATCAATTTTTAGAATATTTGTATTTAGACATACAATTAATGTTATCTATGACTGTGTTCTATAACTATATGTTTTTAACATTTAGAAAATTTTGATCATCACTGTCCATGGGTAGGAAATTGTGTTGGTCGTCGGAACTACAGGTTTTTCTATATGTTTATTGTTTGTTTGTCATTACTTATTATCATTGTGTTTATTGGAGCAGTATTACATTTATATTATTGTAAGTAATATTATATTTTTTAAGATTGTTCTGAATAAGTTTTTTCATGCATATTGTGCTTTTTTTTTAGTATCGGAAAACAGACTAATGGTGGATGCAATATCTGAATCACCAACTAGTGTGATTGTAGTAATTATTACTTTCTTCAGTTGCTGGAGTGTGATTGGATTGGCTGGATTTCATACGTTTCTTGCAGCATCCAACCAAACAACCAATGAAGATGTTAGTATATATTATATGGTACTGTTAGGCTATGAGTCTCCATCATTCGGTAAAAATATTATTTCCCTGTCTAAATATATCTTTATAACAGTATGCAAAATAAAAGACAAACAAAATTTTCAATCATAATATAATAACTATTATAGTATCACAGAATAAGTTTAACTTAATTTAACTGAATGTAATTACTTTATTCTGTATACAATAATGTAAAAAAATTATTAATATACTTAATAATGTGATTTTTGGTAATTATTCTTAATTTATATAAATTTCACTACTAGCTTTACCAAATAATAAATACTTACCTATTAAATAAAATAAGCTTGAGGGGGTGGGGGTACATCCTGGTATGTGGGTACCAAACTACATTATAATTATAAATAATATAGGTACATAAATTGTACTTTGTCCTAGATAAAATTACCCTTCAAGTGGCAGACCGATTTTCAATTAATTTTGATCAAACCACCCAACCATTGAATTGGTTGTTGTAAATGGTAGTCAGTGTTGGGTGGTAACATTCGTTCTGATAATGATGCTTCTGACCATTTGGATTTGCCACCTGAGATTAATCTTATCTGGGATGGAGTATAGAATAAGTTAAATACATTTAGTTAAACTTAGTATCAATTTTTCCTAAAATTTTATACCTACTATTTTTGTTTTTTACCTATTTATGTGTTAAGAAATATTTCTATAGCAGTCTTGTCAGTTTTAATGTTAATACTTTGTTATTACAATTAAAAATGAATTTAAAAGAAAATAATAGTAGTAAGTTGCGAAATATAACATTTATTTACTATATTTTACATAGTGAATGTATTTGTGGATACGACTCAATACTGGATTTGGGGGGGATAGATTAATCCCCTTCCATCTATTGTGGTTTTTTTTATTACTGCATTTTACACTAACAATAATAGTTTTATGTAAGGTATATAATAACAATATATCAATACAAATCAATAATGATGCCCTTTTGAAGTACCATATTTAAGTTTTTAAACCCCCCCTCTCCCACCTATTGGATAACCACTAGATCGACATTGATGATCATTCTATATTAATTCAAGTTAGCAGTGTAATAATAAAAATTGTAAAATAATACTATTACAATCTAATTCAAGATTTTTATGATTTAATGAATTTTTAATTATCAATTTATTTAAGGTTATTTATGCTAGAGCATTTAGTTCTAAAAGTTAAATTATTTCAACTCTTTAAAATGTTTACCAGCATTTTATTTATCAATAATTGATTTGTCTTGTTATTTCTTGGTATCATACTACATATTAAAATCTAGTGTGTTTCCCTTTTATTCACATGTGTATAGTGATGATAGCATTTAAAAACCACATTTAAATTGTAAAATTTACTAAACTAAATGAACATATGTGCTATTAGTAAATAAATACAAATAAGTTAAATCGTTAACTATTCTAACTATTTTATTAACTCTGAATATATTATGACTAGATTAAAGGATCTTTTGCTAGTCGAACAGGACGGCCAAATTCCAATCCATACAGTCGAGGTAACATCTGTGCCAATTATTGTTATGTATTATGTTCTCCTCGTCCTCCAAGTCTTTTAGGTATTAATGAATATTAGTATATTATTCTAAATAATTTAAATTTTCTAAATTATATATTATAGATAGACGTGGTGTTGTTTTATCATTAACCGAATCTAAATCTATGAACAAAAGTCAGAGTAGAGACACAGTGATATCTAACAAAGGGTTTGAAGCTCCTGATATACCTACCAACCAAGTATTATCTAATCATTTATTTTAATTTTCCATACATTTAATAAAACTTAAATTACAGAATAGCAAAGGAAACACTGATGAAATTCAATTACATCAATATAGTTCATCAAGTATGCTACAACCAGACAGTCTCGATCATAATCAACATACATTCACAACATCAATGCCAAGTATACATCATACACAAAACAATCATGTGCATCAAAATCATATTATAAATGGTTTGTACCAAAAGCCACCAAACTCTCATTCTCATTCATCAATCCTTATAACATCACATCACAATTATCCCACTGACTATTTTTTAGTGCCCACAAGTCCAAATTATTTTTATGCGAGCCTACCTTTACGCAGAGACCGTGCAGCAATGTATTATTCAGCTATTTCTCGTGTACCTAGTTACCGCTGTAGAAACAATCAAAAACTTTACTATAGCCATTGTCGTGGGCATGGGGGTATTCCATCAACTAGAATGCGCTTTGCAAATATCATAAATAACACTGGTTAAGATAATGCTCATTTTTTAGAAATAGCGATAAATAGAATTTAATTTAACATTATTTGTTAATATATGTTTCTTATTTTTAAATGCCATTCACTACCATGTAAGTTGGTTAGGAATTATATTTATTGGTAAGTGAATTACTTAGAGATGGAAGCTAATCTTATTAAATGTGGTTAATTATTAGTTTTATAAAAATCATGTTTTTCTCATTATACAGGTGTAAAATTCAACAAAAGTATAATATCATTGTCCAATACATTCAATGACACTGGCATCTACGAGACTATTGAACCTAGTCGATTAGATCCAGATTTAGATTTGGATGATGGATCAAAAATTATATCTGGTGCTCCAACATTGAGCGCTAGTCGGCTACAACTTCTTCAAGATACAACAATGATTGAGTCAGCTTTAGACCTGGATTCATTAGAAGATACATCATCAGTCGGTACTGGTAGCCAAGTAAAATTAGTTAAAAACAAAAACACTTTATGACTAAAGTAGATAAAAGAAAACAGATTATTTTGTATGGTCATTTTTTTAGTCATTTATAAATGTGCAATTCCTTTTAGCATTTAGGCACTTATTTAAAAATTGTTTAAATGTGACTTATAATTTAAATAGTGGCACAATTGTTATTTTGAACCAACTGACTGCCCAATTGTAGGGAAACAATTTTAATGATGTTAAATAAGTGCCCTTTTGCTTTATTCATTATTCTAATTAGGTCATATGACTTTATTCATGTTTATTATATATATTACTTATATTTTTATTTTAAGTAATTCAATTTTATTACAAAACACCATGTCATGTATTGCACTTTTTTAATTTGATCATTCTAGTTAATATATATATTTTTGTCATTATAAGAAAACTTAATTTAAATTATACTATTGTTATGTGGCATTTCATATATGTTCACATTTGTTGTGTTTGTCTTCAAACTTATATACAAGTATGCTATTGAAGATAACATGTATTTTTTTTTTTAGTCAGGGTTTATAAATAGGTAATTCATTTTCGTTAATTTATTTTTTTTTAATAAAAAAACTAACGATTTTTCGGGTGTTACCATCTTCAATAAGACTTTTAAATGTTCTAATAGAAAAATTAACTATTTATTATTATTATTAATTAATAATTAGAATGTATAATTAATATATATATATATATATATATTGTTCATTAAACGCGGTTGTGCTTTTACTTGAATTAACGCTTTAGTGCCTATTTCTTGGAAATAATTTTGTTCTTTTATAATTAATGTTATTGATAATTGTTTATTTATTAGATGAAATAAAATGTATTATATATTTTTATATTTACACTGTTTAAATTGTAATGTTTTTAAAGGTAAACATAAAGTTTATAATAAATATTCAATTTCCTTGTATTTTATTGTAAAAAGCCAAAATTGTTTAAAAATCAAATCATACAAATTAGCTTTCATTATAAAATATTGTTACTGTTTAATAATAGTTTTAATCCTAAATAATATGTTTTAAAACATTAATAAACAGTTATTTTTTTATACCAGTAGTATTACAGTGTCAATTTCATCGTTTAATATTTATTTTTATTAATGCATGACATTAACAGGGTATTATAAAATTGCAACCTAGTAAAATTATTTAAAGGTGTATAAAAAATGTTTATTTGAATACAATACAATGATAATATTCATTAATGTAATTTTTAGTTTATATATTAATTTCTATGCACATATTATAATGACGGCTCTTAGCCAATATGACATAAGCGACAAAAAAAATATTATGGTATAAACGATATAAAATTTAACTTTAAATTATTTATTTCCAATTTTTTTATATGAAGTATTTAATATTTGAATTTTATACATTAACCATTAAAAATTAGTAAAAAAATATGTTCGTAGTTTTATAAATGACAACAAATCTTGTAAACAGTATATTAAATGTCTCATATTATTTTTATTTTACATACACATGTTTATTATAAGTTGTACAAGAGTTAAGATTGTACATTCTTTATAATTATGGTACAATTTAACATTGTCCATTGTAATAATTAATAGATTATTATCATAACAATTTTGAATTTTAATTCAAAATTTGTTTTAAATAATTTTAGTTTTGTATTACATTTAAAAGGACTATAACCGTATTTGTTGTCTGTCTATTTAACAGATAATTTAGCAAAATCACACTATACCGAATTGAAATTTTTCGTTTTAGATTACATTTAGAGTATAAATATCTACTATAAATTTTACAGAAATTAATATTTTTGAGTGAACCATACCATGTGAAATTTTTGTAAAATATGGCAAAAAAGTTAATGCTATTTAAAAATATCAAAAAATGATTATGCCATACCTATTTTTTCAGACATTTTTTAAAAAGCCCATGAAGTTCACTTGAAATTTTGTTATATTGCCAATTAGATAGACGGTGACAGAAAATGTGGGTATAGTGTCCTCTTAGCAATGATTATAACTCGTAGTAGCAAATGCTTCTTTTGATGGGAGTTTGATAGAAAAATAATTTTTATATATAAATACACTTTGAATCGTTCTGATTTCAATGAAGTAAACTTTATTTTAGATTTTTCCACAAAATGTGCTTTTTTCCCCATTTGGTTCTTTTTCCTTAATTTTTACATAATTTTTATGAAAATTTAACATATTTCTATGTATATTATACTATATTGTTATTGCCAGAAATTATAAAACCAGTGAAAAACCAATAATAAATGGATGTCTGATAAAATAACTATCGTTATTGTGCTGTGTAGTTTTATCTACAATTTAATGACTGTAATAACAGTTTTATTTAAAACTTAAAGAAAGGGAAAATTATCTGAATTATATCTGCATGCTTTTATGACACATTCAAATACTTTAGTTGATCGGTAACACAACAGTACCTACGGTCAGTATACCTATAACAGTCGACCATTATAACACAAAAAAATAATTCAAGTTTTGTATTGTACCTAACTTGTAAGTTAAATATTTTACTTAAAATGCCGAAAAGTAAAACTAATGCATTTTTAAAAAAAATAGTGTTAGAATTTGGTGGAGTTTTTTCAAATGGACAATTCAATTTTATATTGTCAACTTTGCGAAATAAAAGTGGCGTGTGAAAAAAAGTATAATGTGCAGTAGCACGTATGAGGATAAAAACATGTGTAAGCTATTAAAAGTCTGCATTACTTCAACCATTTTTACAATTTAATAATAAGTCCGACTTTAATGCCGATTTATGTTCTAAATTAGTAGCTATAAATATTCCAATAAATAAATTAAATAATAAACATTTTAACAAAGTATTGCAAAAAAAAACTATTCTTGACGAGTCGACATTACGATAAGGATATTTTGATTTATGCTATCAAAATACATTGCAAAAATTCATGATGCACGATCTTAAGATATGGGGATCTATTGATGAAACTACGAACTCCGCACGCTGTAATGTAGTAAATGTAAAAGTGGGCACATTACAACCACAAAATCCAAGTAATATGTTCGTTATTCATACTTAGTACTAAAGTTAATCATAGAACAATATTCCAACTATTCGATAAAGCTATACATATTTTGTGGGAAAATAGTGTAAAACATAATAATGTTCTGCTATTTATCTTGGATACCGCCCCTTATATGAAAAAAGCTGGTAATTGCATAAAAGTGCTTTATCCAAAACTCATTCATGTGATTTGCTTGGCACATGCGTTATACAATGTTTGCAAAGAAGTATGTGCATACTATCCAGTTGTAGATCATTTGATTGGAAGTATGAGAAAAACATTTTTAAAATGTCCTAAACATACAACAATCTTTAATGAGAAATGCCCGGAGGAATTGCCAAATCCACCAAGACCAATATATAATCAGATGAGGTACATGGATCAAAGCTGTCCAGTATTATTGCAAATATTTTAATGAATTAAAAAGTGTAATTGAAGACTTTGAAGAATCTGAATGTGTTAAAGTAGTGAAAGAACTATTTCAATATGTATCTCTTCAATCAAACCTTTTGTAAATTTCAACAAACTTTTTAACTTTTTACAATTTTTACCAGATATTATCATAGCGTTAAAGAAAAAAGGTAACTTTTAACAAAGTATTGTAACAATTTAATATCATAAATTCATAATATTAAATTATATGTATAATTTTAGGCGAATCAATGACAAAGTGTTTAAATATTGTCTTAGAAGCAGAAAAGAAGTTGAATGAAGCTAATGGAAATATTGCAACTGCAATTCCGGGTAAATTAAATTGTGTACTTTCAAAAAACCAAGGTTGGAAACAATTACAAGATATTAACAACATACTGTGTAGTGTTTCAATAAATATTGATTATCATGAGTTTGATTCAAATAAAACAATTTGTATGATGTATGCACCCATCACTTTTATAGGTGTAGAGTGTTTGTTTTCTATGTATAAAAACATTTTATTTGATAATAAATAAAAAAATATAGAGTGAGTTTCACAACTAGAAATCTAACAAAATACATGGTTGTTAATTATTTTTTTTAATTAAATTTTATACCTAATTTAAGTTAATTTTACTATTTTACGATTTTTTTGTTATTTATTGTGCTTTAAAAATCCAAGCCTTTATAATGATATAAGATACTAGAAAAATGTTTTATTTTTTACGTACGTATGTAAATCACAGTATATTAATCTTATAATAAAAAAAAAGAAATTTGATTCTTATGCTATATGCAACTAGTTATATTTTGAAAATAATATATTATTTAACATTAAACAAAAAAAAATTTCAATACTTTAATAATATATATTCTTATAAAGGTTGTATAGCAATATTTTATCAGAAAGTTAGTAAAAAGAAGGCAAATCTGTATTTAGCCTTTTGTAAAGTTATAAAAATTTCATGAACATCAAATATGCTTGAAACTGTCAATATATTAAAAAAAAAAAAAAAAAAAACAATTATTTTACTATTATGACTATATTAATATTTACTGGACAGTTCAAATATATTGTTAAAAGCTGATAATATAATATAATATAATAAAACTAGTATAGTTATAAGTACATAATATATATACTAATCAATGAAAATTGGAATACACTGAGCTAAAATGTACTATTGATTTAGGGTTACTATTCATTAAGATTATTATTGTGTATAAATAATAATTGCAATACATTTTTAGATTGGTACAAATAAAATAACCCATGCAATATAGCATACTAGCAAAATTTAATTTTAATACCTTTAAAAATTATATTAATTATACATATTTGTGCACTATTTAAAATTGTAATATGTTCATTTCTTGACATCCTCTCAAATAAAATGTATGTACATGTATTCTGAATAGTTTATTTTATGCATTAAATAATATTATTTAAAAATGTATTTAATTTTCACAAGTTTTATATTTAGTTAATATTGATTGAAACTAGTACAAAACAATAATTTTTCTTCATTTTATCCAATATTATAACAAATACGTATTTTTTTCCAAAATCATTTTATATGTATTGTATTATACTTTAAACAATATAATTAAAAATACAACAAAATGAAACAATTCAGAATAAATTAATCAAAAAATATACAAAATAAACATTAGTCTTTGATGACTGATTCCTGGAATGCACAATAACTTGTATTCACATGGACGACTTCTACACAACTTATATTTATTTTATTATAACTCTGTGTGTGTATCGCTCTCTTTCTCATCTGTAATAAAATATAATAATAAAAATCAAATTTACAAATTGATTAGAGTAATTTGCACGTTTTAAAAATTAACTTAAGACACACTGAGTTAATAATTAATGTATTGTTACCACTAATCATCTTTATATTAAAATAATTATTACAAGGTACTTAATAGAAATTGTTTTTAATAAACTGAAGCCATAAGTTTAGAATATTTTTAATTATTTTTATAATTGAATGAATATTTAGCTTAATGCTCATAAGTTATTCAGGTTTTTACCATATACTACAAAATTAGTGAATAAATGTTTAAAGTGTTTAAGAGGACAACGCACCATCCATTTTTAAGGGGTTGAGTATAGGCAACTTTTAAGAAATATAATTTTTTGAAAAATTAAAATTAAAAAATTTTAACAGTAATCTAAAAATAATCCCATACCCGCATCACTTTTTATTGTTATATAATCAATACATATGTTCGAAAACATAAATAAAGGAATTTTAGAGGTGATACACCTATTATAAAATTAATAAAGAACAATATTTTGAAGACGATCTCATTGGTGTTTCATGATATTTTAATTATATTGTTCAATATTGTATATACAAAAAACTTTTTTTTTTTAACTTTTTAAGTAATTGATAGTTTTTAAAGGTCAATGAGATTGTCACCAAAATATTATTCTTTATATATTTTATAATAGGGTTTTAATTCTAAAATCATTTTAAGAGATTATTTTATTATTTTTTAGTGGACATTTATAGTTTATAGCACTAAAAATTATTGGTATGGGGTACTCTAAATATATTATTAAAATACTATACAATATAAGTATTATAAATACTATATTAATATAATTATATAATTATATATATATTATATATATTATATAATTACCAAAGATTGTTTACTGGCCTGTATTTTGTTTAAAACAAAAATGTTGGTAAATTTTCCCGTTCTAGAGCACTTTATATTAAGTATTTATTTATGGTCTAATCACCTTGAATTAGTGCATCATATATACCATGGCTATAAATCTATAGCCATTGAGTACACTATATATTGAGCCAAATGGCAATTGTCGACTACTAGTGATTACAATATGTTGTTAACCATAACTAAATACTCTTTAAAGCACTACAACAGTAAAATTTTCATTGTATTTCAGAGTAAAATTATTAAGGAGAATTATCAAAAATATTGCAAAATTGTATAAATTAGAGAATAATATACTAAATTTTACTCAGATCATTTTTCAAATGCAGTAAATTAGATTTACTTTCAAAATAAATAAATCCTATATGAGGACTAAAAGGATAATGGACCAACCACCACCCTTATATCTGGAAGGCTTTATTTATAAATTTTAATGTACTACCTAAAATCAAATAAACATTTTGATAGAAAATAAAATAATATAAATTTATTTAATTTCTAGTTTTAATTTAACGTCTTTTTAGCACACTTATATTAGTCAGCAAAATTAATTAAGTATTATTAAAAAATAATGCTTACACTAGTTTAATTACTAATATATATATATTATATTATATATAATATATATAAGTAATAAAATAAAAATAATGTTCAATACTTTTTTTTTAGTCTAATATTAATTAGTAATTACTTATTATACATTTTTATTAGTTTAAGCAAAATTATAGAATATATTTCAGTTTTCAATAAAGCAGTGAAATAAACAAACTTAATAAAATTGTCATCTTTGAATTGAGATATTTCAATATTTAAAATAAGTGAAAAGTAATTTGTATAAAATCCATGATGAAATGTCGTTTTTTAAAATATTAACATTTTTTTTTTTTTTTGTAAAAATAATATGGGAGTTGAGCAAGCATTGTGCAATAAGCATATATAGTAAATATAAAACATTGCCGTGCTCCATCACCATTGACAAATTTGTCTTGAGGTTCTCACCGGTTTTAGAAGGCTCCACCATTGGTGGTTTGGATTCTTTGGTTTTTAATTTATTTTCAGAATCAACATTATCTTCTAAAGTACTATTTGGTTCATCTAAAATAGGCTTTTCTTCTTCCCCATCTTTAACAATGTTATCATTATCTTGATTTTCTGAAGTTTTAACATTTTCATTGTCAGTCGGTGAAACTGGTGCTTCATGAACAACAATTTATTGGTTTTAGGTATTTTAGTTGGTTAAGTAAAAAAGAAAAATATTCACACTTTAATCTAATAATAACCGTTAGATAAATATGAAGTAAAGTAATTTATTACAATTTAAAACACTAACCTTTAGCTTTTGATTCTTCTTTCTTTTTTGGTTTCCAAGAAGTAAACTTTGTCATTAAATATCTCATCTAAAAATAATATATATTGGGTTTATATAATTTATTTTTAATCCAATGTATTTTACTAATACACTTAAAATAATGGAACATTCAGAACAGTTTTTGTACTGAGATGACCATATAACTTAAAAGTATAACTTAGTTATTATTATAGTATTAAGTGAGACTAAAATAAATATACCATTAAAAAATTCCTAAGACAATTATTTAGCCGTCTACATACTTTTGAAAGATAAATTTATAGACTTTTAAATTGTTTATATTTAAAAATATTACAGGTACTAAGACTTAAATGTTGCAAGTCACAATATTTACATGCTATAGTATAGGGAATATGTGACGTTGGCAAAATTAAGATGTCAAACGTATATTTCAAATCCGTGTACACAACTAAATAAATGTTAGTAGAAATTTTTTTGAGATATCAATACTTTTGTTTAATTTAGTAGCATAATTTTATGAAAAAAAAATAAATAAAATTTTCAGTTGTATGGTTCCTTTAAGTAATAGCCTAAAACTGATTCAGTAGCATATTTGAATTCATCTCAAGGGACAATCTTCATTTTGTCATACTTAGAATACAGATATACAGTATTACTAAGACACTGATTAAAAGGCTTAAAACCTAAATTAAGCACTGTTATGACATAAATATTTAAAAATTCAATTAGGTACTATAAATAGCTCAACAGATGTAAAAAAAACTTCACAATTCTATTACGTTAATATAGTACTAAAATAGACATTGTCTATAGTCATGATTATATATCATATAAATATGACGAGAAATAGCCATGTTCAATTTTGAAGAATAGATATGTTTTTACCCCTTTTATAAAACTTTTCAGTAGTTTTTTCAAAAATTTGAAAAAAACTATTGGAAAAATGAGTTTTTCTCAGAATTTAAAATATTTTTATACTATATTATAAATGTAATTTGTAAAGAAAAAATAATTCTCACTTATAAAATATACCAAGTAGCTCATAAAATGTAGTAAATGTATATAATTTATAAAATAAAATAAAATTTTGATAATATTAAATTTGAAATATATCAATATAATGATATTTTAAAAGTTAACTAATACAGATCTTAACACTTTTTTAAAAAAATCTGACAAATTATAAAAAGTTTTTTTCATTCAAGTGCAGTAATCGTGGTTTTATAATGATATATTTTTTCATATATTCATGTTTGTATATACTTTTTTTTTTGGTAGGAGTAAAAGTAGGAGTTTTAGATTAATTTTGCTATCAAATTAATTTTTTGATTTTCTCCATATTTTCAAAAGCATAACAAAAAACTATTGAAAATTGTTATAAATTGAAAAATTATACCAGAAAATTGAAATTTTTGTTAGAATATCAAAACTTTTTGATAATTCTCAGTATTTTTTTATACAATTCGAAAATTTGATTTTTATTTTCTTACAAATATGTATTTTATGGTGAAAGAATGAGTAGAGTAGTATTTTTCAGGTAAACATTTTTCTATTTAAAAATATATTTATTGTAGTTGGTATTTTAAAAATGTTACTTTTAAATAGCTTACTTAAGTGTAAAGAAAAAATACTGAAAATATAAAAACTTAAAATTAATTGGTAATTACACCGAGCTTTGTTCAGAATATTTTCATCTAAAGAAAAAATTTATCATTGCTTTTTCATATAAATTTTCCCGCATAAATATCAAGAAATACACTTTAAAAACAACAAAGTATTTGGTTTTTTCCACAAAATCCCTAATTCAATTATACCATCTTTCGTTCCCATGCCCCTCTTGTATCCACGGTTGCATTCACCTCACCACTCATTTATTGCATTTGTTCATCAACTTTTTTTTTTTATAAAAAATTTATAAATTTATATAATATAAATCTATATTTAAAAAGTGAATTAACACTATTTACATTTATAATTAATAAATTATTGTATAAGTAGTATTTAGCCATAATATTTGGATTTTACGTCGTTTTTCATATAAAATCATATATTAAATTGTATGTGGTAAATTAATTACCAAGAAATAATTTTGATAATTTTGATCTGTCTAAATGAATATAAATGTAGCTATATATTATATATTTGAAATAAAAAAAAACATAAATCTAAAGGTATGTCCTCACTATGACGATCCTAACCCGAGCGCTAGTGATCTACATCAATGGAAGCCGAACCGACCTGCGTAGTGGAAACACATTTTGATTCAATTTCAATTGGCATTTGAAATTCATAATAAACAAAATTATATATCAAAAATATGTTAAGAACTAATGCTGAACACAACTGAAAAAAATGTATACGCATGCCAATTTTGAAGTAGCCAATTGACTTATTCACTCAATATTGCCGATCGGCACAGTGAGGATATACCTTAACAAACTAAAAATTATTTAATTCTAAATATTTACATATTTAAAATCACATACTATAAACTTACGACTTAAAATTTAAAAAAACTTTGGAACTTAGTCAATTGTAAAAATTCTGATTGCACAATCATGTTTAGGAGCTTCAATGATATAAGATTAAAATACAAAAATTCAGAAATTTGAGAGGCTTTAAACTAAATTTGTTCCAAATAAATAAATATTTTAATAAATACCTCACGTTCTATGGATGAATGTTTCATTGTAATTGTTTGTACTGTTAATACAGGGTCAACAAACTTTGGAAGCTTTTCCTGTTCTTCCACTTGTTTATCTTTCCAACTCTAATAATAAAATAGAAAGTTTTTTTATGTTGATCTTTTAAATTTTTCAATATTTTATTTTTTCAACTTGTAAATAAATATAATTGTTCTTACTGTAACTTCTAATATCAATTTTTCAAGTGTATCTATTTCTACTTGTGTAAAGGGAGTATCCTCCAATGTAGTATTTTTAATTTTTTCTAAAAATGAGTTACTACTGTTTATTGCACTATTTAGGGCTTCTAATCTTGTAGGTCTTTCTAAATGTTCAAAAGTTCTTTCCCAAACAGGCATTATAATTTTTTTTAAATCATTGAATTTTGAGTCCAACACATCAGCTTCAGCACCAAAACCATCATCTTCCAACCAATTAGATATCTTCAAAATAAATTATACAATTAACGTATATTATGCAACATAATTGTTAAATATAATAAGAAGATGCTTCCCACATGTTTTTTATTTCCGTATTACATACGCATAACATACCAAATCTACATACCGCATTTTTACTAGTTTATTTATAAGTGTAAATTTAACTATTATCAAAGTTTTAGAGTATATAAACTGTGCTCCAGAGTGGAATTTTTTTAATATTTTTATTTTTAAACAAGTTATATAAATAGTTAAATAACTAATTTTTTTAAATGCATAAAACTAGTTTTAAAAATAAAATTAAAAAAAAAAACTCCATGCTAGAGCATAATATATGTTTTTAAGTAAGAATGCAGTAGATAGATTTGCTATGTTATGTGTATGTAAGACAGATAACAAATGTGTGGGTAGCGTACTCTTAAGCAAGTAACAAAATGAAATTTTGATAAGTGACTTTTTTTTAATTTAAAACAATGTTAATCATATAAATAATATTAATGCCAGATTCACAATGGCTTCTAGATGCCAGTTTATAGCAATAACCAATTATAAATGAGTTATGAAAAATGTTTATTTTAAACATTCTTGTTTATAGTTGGTTCTTAAGCTATGGCTGTGAATCCCACATAAAATGAATAAAAGCTAATAATAAGTGATACTAATCAAAATTATTTTCCATGGGAAATTTATCTAAATATAAAAACCTGTAAATTAACTATTTAAATCATATAATTAATATTATGATTAAATAAATTATTTATAAACTAATATGCCACACAAGTGAACAAAGTTAAACTGTGACTCTTTAAAAGAATCTTGATGTATAATAAATCAAATATATATATTTTTTAAACTCCAATAATTATAATGAATTGTCATGGGCAGACTGAAAGAAATGTTAATGCACACAAAAAATAACCACTAGGAATATTGCCATAATAGTGATAAATTAAATACCAAAAATAAAAGACACGTTAAATGAAAAATGTGTGAAGAACTTTCATCAAGTTAAAATATTATACTATATAATATATATATTGAAACAATTTATAAAACAAATTACCTCTGAACATTTATTCAAAATTGATTTAGTTTCTACATCAGTAGCAGCACTAGCATAATCTGATTGATCTAATTTTTCACGAGTTTCAATAATAGCCGTTTCTAAATTATTCAATGATGTTTCTTTACGTGATTTTGCTAAATCTATTTCTTTGAGTCCTGTTATCCTAAACAATATTAACAATATTAATTAATCAAATAATGAAAACAAATTATTTATCTATGAGTATCATACTTATTAATCGAACTCTTTAAGTCATCTTCTTGGGCAGGAAGTACATATAAATGTTCATGGCTTACATTAATAGTTTCTTTAACAGTTATAACTTTCAAATTCTTTTTTGAATCAGTAACTGGAATAGTATCATTTAATTTAATTTGTTCAGTACTGTTTGTTTTATCGAATTTCTCAGTACTATTTAATGTACTATTAGAAGATTGGGGAATAGGACTTTCTTCAGGAGTTTCATGAACAGGTTTTTCTTCTTTTAATACTTCTTCAGGACCTAAAAGTATAAATTATATATTTAAACATTATTACATTTTTTCAATATAGTGTTGTTTGAAATCTGCGGCGACAGCAGCAGTTCATAGCCACGCTTCTATAGCTACATTTTGCAGGTTACATGTATAGTTTGACAAGAGTGTATATTATTCTTTCATCGACTATGGACTTTCGTGTTATAAATGTTGTATATATGTAGTATACACGTACATAAATTAATATAGCTGATAACTGTACACAGTTAAACTACCGTAAAGCTTTTCTGTCAAATGCCTACATTACACGTTTCCGTCGACGCTCAAACACCACTGTAACTCTCTTCCGTCATATGCCGACGTAATGTGTTTTCATCATGCTCTCCTGTCACATATGCCTGTAACGATCTATGTAATAGATGAGCGTTGCGGCGGTGTATAACAGGAGAGCGTGAAACTCATAACATCAGCATGTGTCGAATGAGAGTTAAGGTGGTGTGTGACTATAGAGGGTTACGGCAGTATATGAAGGAGGAGTGTTACAACGGTGTATGACAGGAGATCACATTGTAGAATCATATTTTATTTGTAATTATTAAATTTTACTTTAAACAATAATAAAAGAGATAAATTTTTCAACAATATTATTATATATAATTCTCTAGTAAAAAATTTCTCACTATTAGATTTTTAACATGTTTTCTTATACTCAAAAACCAAACTAACCTTTATTTTATATGTTAAAATAAAACAAATAAATAACACTAATCAATATACATTATATGTGTATTGGTAGATTATACATACAACACAAATACCATTATTACCTTTGAATAAATTGCTAATAGTATTTCCAATTTTTGATAAAGTGGATTCTTCTTCTTGATCACTACTAACAGTTTTTTCAATTAATAACTCTACATTTTGTAAAACTAATAGTCCACTATCATCCATTGCAAAGTGTGCTTTTATTCCTTTAGTATCTACACCATCTTGACCAGAATGTTTTGAATAGGCATCTTGCACACCATTTAATTTAATATTGCTTAAAGACAATGAACCTAAACAATTAACTTCATTTTCATCCAAGTGGCTAAGTTCTGCATAACCCACAGTAAAATCAAAATCTTGTTGATGTTTATTAAATGTTATTATTTTGCGTTGAGGATATGGATTCATGTAACCGAATAAAATGCGCTTTACTTGTTTGGCCGGTTTATTTTCATCTATTACCTCTTTATCGAATGTAACCTAAAATTTTTTAAATATACAATGTATATAATATTATAATAAAAAATATATTAAATTAATTAATTAACCTGTATAGGGAATAATGTTGCATCCTTAGTAATAAATGGTTTAACTTTAAATCCATTACTAAGATCTGCTGCTTTATATGCAGCTCCTAATGCAGCAGCTTCATCAGTATTCAAAGAACGACCTAGGGGTTGGCTACTTTTTAAATCTTTAACCAAACGGTCTTGAACTTTAGGAACCCTAGTACCTGCACCAGCTAACATAACCTAAAATATTATTTAATATTTATAAATAATATAATAACAGTTAAATTTTGTAATTTTTAAATAATAAAATTTAAATATACTTGTTCGATAAGGTCAATTGTAAGTCCAGAAGCATCTAATGCCCTTTGAGCTGGAAGAGTAACTTTATTGAATATGTCTTTACACAATTCTTCTAGTTCTTCTCTGGTAACTTTTATCCGCATATCTTTTTCATCAATCAAACCTTCAACCTACAATATTATATACATATATGTATATCTTTTAATTATTATTCTTAGATTGAATTAATATTAATTTAAAAATATTTAATTACTTGAGCAAAATGATCTGTATTAGCACTCAATACATTCTTTAATCGTCCAGCTTCTTTGAATAATTTTGCCATTGATCGAGAATTTTTGGTTACATCATTGGATGTTAACTTTAAGTCATTAAATTTAGCTGCCAAGTAATCTCTTAAACGTAATTGTATTTCCAAGCCACCCAAATTACGTGCATATCTGATGAAATATTTAAATAGATTTTCAAGAATATAAAATCCCAATTTTTTTTTATTACTTTACATAAAAATTTTAAATTATATACAAACCCCACTCCTAATACAGTAAGTTGAGGTTGAAGTTCAGGAGCTATTTTGTCTTTAGATTTTATAAGCTGATAGGAAACAACAGATACTTGAGTAGCATATGCACCCATGTCATAAAACATGATATTCATGGGAGAAGTTTCATTGAAACTTTTTGTACGAAATATACCATAATTCAAAGCAGCTATAAAATATATATTAGGTATTATATTAATACATCTTTTGTGTTTGTAATTTTTGGTTAAAAAGTTTATTATATTAAATTAATTTTATATGCCAGAGGATAAGCAAACATAGTGGTGGATAAAAGAAGCGGAAGAGATAATATCTCCACATAATTACTAATGAATATTACTATAAGCATTTATATGGCTAATAAAAATAAAACATCAATATACACAGTGCCATAGTAAATATTTATGGAACATTTCAAGTTTCTGGCATTTTAATTTTCTAATTTATAATAATTTTCTGTTTTTTTGGTAGTTATAAATATTATTTATCACTTATATAATAATCAGTCACTACATACTAGTTTATTTATTATTTTCTAAATTATAACAACTTTTTGTGATAATCCCCTTATAAAATGTAGTTTTTCATTACACCTGTGAAAACTACTTAGTAAATCAAAAAATGACACCTATAAAGTACTTATTTTTAATTACGTAAATGCATTGATGAATCGGAGGACTATATTTTGTTGGAAAGTAAAATCTCAGAACATATTGCCTCGGACTAGTATTCATTTTGAACTGTATTTTGTAGAAATTATATATTACTGGAAATTAAAACGTCAGAAAATATTCTTTTAGAACAGTATCTATTTTTAGTAGATATTTATCCTGCAACAAATATCTTTTTCTGATGAAATAAATAAATTAATAAATAATAATTAAATTCCGACGTACTATTTTCCGATGAAATATGTTTTCAACAAAATAAGTTTCTGATGTATTATTTTCGTATAAAATATGTTTCTGACAAAATACGTTTCTAAATAAATATTTTTCTGATTAAATATATTTCCTAGAAAATATTTTTCCATAAAAATACGATTCAGAGCATATTTTTTTTTAACATTTTTCCAACATTCTCGATGAATCAATGATAAAAGAGCTATATCCATTATACCTACCTAATTATTTATTTTTTAAATACATATTTGATTTATTAGGCTGGATTTATATAATTAAATAAGATAAAGACTACATAATATAGTAAGTATTATTCAATGGGTGCCAATTGGAGGTCAGGGGAGAGACATATCCCCTCCTTGGAGAGTTTCAAAAAATATGTAAAACAAAATTTCTGTGGAAAATGTGGATAATTTATTTAAGATAATATTAGTAAAAAATGAAAATATTATGACTATTATGTGGACTTTATATATATATTTTTTGTATTACTCCTCATCTGAATTTGTAAAATAATTTATTAAAATTTCAAATTGACTCGGGCAATGTTATTTTATCAAACTATATGAATACAGCCTCGGGGAAATGTAAATATGTATCACATAGAACTCAAAATGATATAATTCAAACCTATGGTGATGTTTTTCGAAATAATTGAAATAAAAAAATGTATATTTATTTATTATATTTATTTAATATTATATTAATAATATTTATTTATTATATTATTATATTTCTCCTGAAATAAAAATCCGATCATAACCCAACCAATGAAAATTAAATCATAACGTTCTTTCTTAGTTATCTAATTATATTAAAAAAAGTTTTAAGCAAAAGTCAAATTTTTAATTCTATTTGACTAAATTAAATCTGTAAATGTAGAATTTTGATCTGTATTCATAGGATCATGGATTCAGGGGATACATATGATACCCTGGAGAATTACCTGATAATGGAATATTGCTAAAACCAGTAATTGGAATAATAATCTGGGGAACGATTTTTAGTCTCTCCTGAACATTTTACTTTTTGGAGATACGACATATTGCTCGCCCAACGACAATTTGATCTGTATTCATAGGATCCATGGATTCAGGGGAAGCATATGATACCCTGGAGAATTACCTGATAATGGAATATTGCTAAAACCAGTAATTGGAATAATAATCCGGGGAACATTCTACTTTAGCCCCCCAGCAATTTTTTAACATTTTTATGTTGAAATATAATATAATATGTTTTACATAAAAACTTCAAATTGCTACTCTTAAAATTTCAAATTGCAATTTTTAATTTATGAACATGCTAATACACCAAAATTAATTACCTATTCGATTACAGCGTCAAAATAAGAGTTGCTATTTTTAAAAAAAGTTGTTGCATACACGCATACCAAAAGGGTTAAAAATGTAAATGTAAATTTCTATTTTTATACCAGATTCAGATGGCATTTTTAAAATTTATGTTGATGTCTTAAACTATGGTTTTAAACCCAAAATTGAGTTACAGCCATTTCAAAAATGTTGGAATTAATGTTCTGTCAATTGTTATTCTGGGATTTTCTAAAACCGGTAGTAAATATAAAAGTATTATAATTTGTACCCCAACCTCACCTGAAATTTACCCTATAGACAAACATAGGTAGTACCAAGATGGGTATAAGTAAAAAACAAGTATAAATACATAATAGAATCTACCTACTCGTTTTAATTCCGCTATTCTTAGTTTTATAATTCTTTACCTGCAGTATAACTGTTGATTAGTTGTAATACTTTAATTCCGGCAATTTCTGCAGCATTTAGCATTGCAGACCGTTCAGCTTGACCAAAATAACCAGGAACTGTAATAACTGCTTCATTTATTACTTGTCCAGCACTATCTTGAGCAAACTCTCTTGCTTTTTCCAACATCATAGCCACTAATTCTTCAGGTGAAAATTGTTCATCCCTACAAGTAAATCAGTTTGTATACCAATAGTCAATATATCTTAAATACTTTTACAGTTTAAACATACGTTTCATCATGCTTAAAAAGTACTGTATTCCTTTTTGAATCCGCAATAATGTTGTAGTAAGGAAAACGTTTTTTATATAGATCCACAATTGGATTGTCTATTTTTTTGCCAAGTAAATCTAAGAAGTAAATGTAACAGTTTGATGGAAAACGAACACCAACAGTTAATGCGTCTTCTCCAAAAGTACGTTCACCATTACGGAATGATACAGCGCTTGGAGTTTTTCTTTTAGATTCTTTATTAAGAGCTATTTCCATAGGTACACCAGGCTACAACAAATAAAATACATTAAAATATATTTATGACATTATATAGGTACATTACAATAAATCGACTCACTGAAACTATTGCTACTTTCATCCATTCTGAACCAATATCTACACTCATTACAGCTAAACTGTGTACATTGGTAATTTGTAAACATAAAACCAAAAACGTTGACAATGTTGTAATACACTTCCAAAGTGTGATGCTCATTTTGGAGAATGTAAAAACTTAACTAACTAAAATCAGTATTCGCAATATATTTAAATAAAATGGTTCATAAAAATAATATAAAAGTACTTACATACTTTAACAATTTGACCAATTTTCCGTAATTATATACTAGTTTTGTATTTCAATTTCGAGTTACGTGACTATTATATTCTACAATAAAAAAAATCTACCGGGTACTGTGGAAACTATCATGTTTGATATTGATACCATTATCAATGGTAAGTTTTCACGAATATATTTTTACCCAATATTAAAATTTAGTAAATATCAAATATATTTAGAAATATATTAGACGTATTTATTATAACTTAACGTATGCACCAAATATAATGTTTAAATTTAACATTAAACGTACGTTACGTTAAATACATAACTAATAAATAAACACAATACAACATGACCATAGTCCATAAGATGAGATGTTATATAAAAAAAATCGCCGATTTGGCTGCTTCTGATTGGCCAATGGATCTTGACACGTATCAGCCAATTTTCCTAAACTTTGTAACACTGGATTTTCTTCTATTTTCTTTTTTTTAAATTAAAATTAAAATTAGTAAATACCTAATTACTATACGTATTTGTATTAATTAATTGTGAAGTAAAATTGTATCACAGATATTATAAAATTAGGTAGAAAATTAAAAAATTTAATAATTATTAGGTAATTTAATAAAATGATGTTGGCTATAATTTGTTTTTATTCCGTACCTATTTCGAATCTGATGGAAAACAAGCGCCAACACCTAATGTGGGACCCACGGTATCTTAGTCCGTGGTCGGCACATTCACGAATAGTGGGACTAAAAGTTATACAAAAACAATTATTATTTATCTAAGGTTTTTCGGCTAGTCGGCTAGTCTTTAAGTCGGCACTCGGCAATTATTGATTTTATCGTAATTTTATTTCATGTTTAATTCGTAAAAATAACATAGGTAGGTAGGTAACAACTACAAATATCGAATACTATCCATCGCAAATATCATAAATTTGTTTGTTTATCTATCTTTTGATATTCACTGGAACTATTAGAACATTAATAAGACATTAGTGAGTATAGGTACTTAATGTGTTCGATAATAAAGTTATATATTTCATTTGAAATGTACATGGTGACGGCCGTTATGTTATAGTTATAAAATTATTGATAGTCTTAAGTTTTACGAATGACGGTCCACTGGTCCTCAGCTGACAAATATATTATAGTTATATATTTCAGTATTACACATATTATAACGTTTTTTAATAAAATAAATTAATATATTTATATTATTTTAATTATACTTTAAAATATATTAAAATAAGTGTTTAATTCACATAGTATATTAAATAATATAATATATACATTTATAAATACTATATAATTAAAAAATGTGCGACCTTGAGAAAAAAAAAAGGAAAAGAAAGCGTATAAAGCTCGAGTGTTTGTCATGTGGCAGTATATTTGATGACGATTATCGTCGAAAGCACGAACAGCAGATTCATAACGGCCAACGAATCAGAGTAAAACACCATGGGGCCGCGACTAATCCATTTGAATCAGCTAAAATTAATTTTGAAAAAGAGGTATGTTCATTGTTCAATATTATCATAGACTAGATTTCCTAAATTTTAAGTAGGATTTTTTTTCGATTTATACAAAATTTTATTTATAGATTTTGTATAAATTTAAATTGGAACTCCTGCTCGACTTTTTATTGTTTTTTAAAACTTAGACATTTTTAATTACACCTATAGGTACCTACTAAAATATGGATGAATTATTGGTAGTTAAACTAAATATGAGTAGTTTTAAAATTACAATATTGGTGAGACCTTTTTTTATGAGGCCGTGGGGGGAATCAAAAACTAAGTTTTTTAAATATGTTTCTGGTTAAGAGGATGCTACACATCAAAAACAAGAGACTAAAACTAGTTTTACACAAACATAAAACACCGAGGATAAAATCAAAATGAAATTATTAAACTTTTATACCATATAAAGAACTAAATCTGTGTCCTGTAATTTTTTTTTTTTTTTAAGAAATTATTTTGAATTAAGTAATTATTATTATTAAACTCGTATAATTTTATGTTTTTTTAGACATTTATAATATAAAATTGAAACAAGTATAAAATATATAAAAATAAATAAAATATTATTATAGGTATAAATAATATTTATATAAAATATTGTTATATAAATAATATAACAAACAAGTATAAAAAATATTTTATTTATTTTTATTTTGGATTCTGAGTGGAGCGAGAGATCTAGTGGTTTTTTTTTTATACTTGTTTCAATTTTGTATTATAAATGTCTAAATAAACATAAAAGTATACGAGTTTAACAGTAAATTACTTAATATAAAATAACTTCTTAAAAAATAAATGCAACAGGACCCAGATTTAGTTCTTTATATGGTATAAAAATGTTATAATTTCATTTTGATTATAGCCCCGGTGTATTATGTCTGTGTAAAACTAGTTTTTAGTCTTTTATTTTTGATGTGTAGCATCCTCTTAACCAGAAACATATAGGTATATTATATTACCCATACAGCATTAAAATATTTTAAAAACATTTTAAGGAAAATTATATTATTCTAAAAATATTTTCTAATCATCGCTAAAAAGTTGTGGAAATATTTTAAAATATCGTACAAATAATTTTTGACCAAGAAATCGTATATACGTCGCAATTTCGTAACAAATTCCTTACCTTACAAACCGTAATTTGAACGTCTGTGAATTGTTATTCATGCGCTTTAACCACTGTGCCACAATTTGCTTATGAAAAACTATTGGATTTTACCTTTAAGTATATAAACCCAGTGCTCGAATTGGAGGGGGACGCTGGGGAACTGAGTACCTCAACTAGTTTTTCAGAAATTTTAGCATACCTCTACTATTTTTAGTTAAGAAAGATGCAGAAGAAACTTGTTGTCAGAAGAGAATTAAATTAAAATATGAAATACAACATAGGTACTATTACCATAAATCATAATTTATGGAACTATTTAAATAAATGTACTTTTTTTCAATTGATTATATTTATTAAATGTAAAGTAAGATATTTATTTTAAAATTAAAATATAGTTTTATATAATGAAAGGAGGTGAATGGGGGATGTGGGAGGCGTAGCCCCCCGCTTTACAACAAGGTATAAAAAGTTATGGGGACGCTCTTATTTTAAATGTAAATAGAGTCCCTCTACTTTTATTTTGCCAATTCGAGCACTGCGTATACCTCTAATCGTATATTATTTAGTATAATATATATATATTATTATTTAGGTATATTCGAGAAAAATTGCATACCGATTTTAACGAACAACTACAATAATAAGATTCCCGTTAGCAAATGATAATAATATAACGAATACCTATACATGGCGTGGACTGCAGCGAGGCGTTTAAAATGACATGATAAATCGACCGTTCGGCGGTATCGAGCACAACACATTTATACAAATTATCGGCATTGGTAATTTAATAATAATAATTATTATCGCGTGGACTTCGTATTTACCTACCCGTCTATACGTACTTTATCTGCAGGTCGTACCGATCGGAAAGCATTATAATATTATACACGAGAAGTTCGTAAAGGCTGTCACCTACGCAATATAGGATACTGTCGGACGCGCGTAGGAGGTAATCGCTTAACATCGAATATACGTATACGTTTAAAAATAATAATATACAATACGTATATATATATATTGTATATATTGTATATAGTTGTTTAATATAGGTATATAATATACCTAACCTATACCTGGTATATGGTTATTATTATTTTGTACAAGAAATAAATTATTATCCAGATATAATATTGACTACTTTAACATATTATAATATGTATATATATATATATATATATATATATATATACATATACGGCAATACGCTGGTCGTAATCGATTTCAAAAATTACGTTTTACTAGCATGCCGAAAAAAAAAAACACCAATATTCTTTCGCACTACCCATATATTATTATAGACGTAGTCATTCAATTACTACGTAATAGTACTGTTCAAGTATTATTATTTTTTTTTTTTTCGTTTTTGTTTGATCTACATACGAGAGGACGTACAAATCCAATGGAAATATAAACGATTTAATTTGCTTTTTGTATACGATAATAAAATATACTATAAATTAGGTATATAAAAATCCGATTTTTCGAAACGCGAACATGGAAAAAATTCGAATCGTCTTATCTTTCGTGTAGTTAGAATACAATTTGAAAAAACCCCTTATAATAATTAAATTAAATTTATACGCGTTATACGTACTTATACTATATATCGCTCTAAAGCGAAGCGTAGTAATTAACAAAAAAATACGAAATAGGAGTTTTTTTGTTGTTGTGTATATCTTTCGGTTATAAAGGCATGATAAATATCGTTATTATTATTTTTTTTTATACTATCATAAAAACAATAAATATGATTAGAATTTCTTGAAAACGTGATTTGAAAACATAATATGGTTTCTATTAAAATGTATTATAGAATATAGTTCAAACATTATACGTATAGAACAAAACATAGTGCTCTTATACGTTATCCCGAGGAGAAAAAACAGGGCTATTTGTAAATGCGACATACATTTTTAGGAAACGAATTTCCCAATTCATATTATAGGCATATCGGTGTAGTAAAATCCTAGTTTAATGGTCTTGTAATGTCTGCATGATATAACAAAATATATAATAAAAAAAGGAATAACGTGCATAAAAAAAATTGAATTCCATAACTGTAAAATAGTTTTGACATTTTTAAAAATAATTTATGCATAATTTTGTAAAGAATTTCAATTTAAAAGAAATTGATTTTTGTGGAGTTTTTGGAATTTTTAAACATTCGAAATGTTTTATTTTTTTAAGTCTTAATAAATGAATTGATTTACAGCCATTGATTCGATTAAAAACATTTATATTAAATATGTAATTTAGATTAAATTGCACTTATATTTTAGATTATAGAGTACAATACGTTTTAAAAACTTTTCTTCTATTTTTTTTTTTTTTTTTTCATAATTTATATTCTTACGTTTTTATACAAGTAGGTATGCATAATAATTTTTATAGAAACATTTTATATTAAATATATTGAATATAATATGTTAGACAGATAGTCCGATAGATGGCGGTGTACGTATTCACGAAACGTATTATTTTATTAAATAAAACTCAGAATATCATATTATAAAGAATATTCTTTTTCAAATATCAAACATTTTTATAATAATTTTGTATTTAAAATATATAGTATTTTTCTGATCTACGAATATCTACGTTTACGATCGACTTGAATTATTTGCATAATTTTATGGGGAATATTTAAAATGTTTTGGAAGTAGGTTTATGATTTTGACGTATCGTGGATAAATAAATGTCACCTCCAAAACTATAATATTTTAATTGTTTCAATGATTGTTTTAATAATTGTTTCTAAATATTTAAATTCTATTTCCGTGTATACATATATCATTATTAAATAATGGCCCTGAGAAAAGATTATCGAAGTACGTTCGAGGGAAGAAGATCAGGTTAAATTCTTGTAATAACAATGAAAACGATACACCGTCTAATGCTGCACAGCGTTTGCTAATATTATGGAAATATTTTATTTTTTTCAAAACTATAGTCTTTTTTTAATACACCGATTGATTCGATGAAAAACCAAAAACTGCAGTCTTATATACTTATACTCGATATCTTGAAAAATACAATATGTAAACCCAGATCGAAATATTATATAAATATAGACTCGTAACATAGCCATAATCAAACTCACTATTTAACCAAGTCTTGCTGATTACTGTATTCTAAAATTACCGAACCTGAAAAAATATCAATATTTTAGAAACATAATATATTATATTGTAGACAGAATTGGACTGATATTGTTTTAACATAAATAATATTCGGCCCTCAGAAAGTTATTTAATACGAGCAATAATATATTATAATATATACCTACCTCATATTAAATAGGTATCTACCTCAAATTTGTACATAAATATTGGTGTAAATCTAAAATCGATGACTGGAATTCGATTTATATAATGTAATATATTATGTTATAGTCTTCTGACGTTTAAAGTATTTCGGGTAAATAAGTGAAAAAAGTGAGTAATCCGCGAATTAATTGCTCAGATTACTGTTCTTGGTTTTTTATTAAGTCTCAAATCTCACTTGAAAATCTATAATTTTCAAATTTTATTTAAAAAATTAAACGTAAATTACGATTTTGAATTATTCAGACAGCATTTCGGTTGAGTGTATGTCCCGTACAAGCTCCTAAGAGTTAAGAATATTTATTTAAAAATTCATTTTACGCGTATGGTGTACCTACGGCACTTTTTACACATTTAACATACGGGTAATAATGTATTGTTGTTGCACCATTTTAACGTGAATTCAACACTTTGAATATAAAATCTTAAAATTCGTCAAGGTACGATGATTTCGAATTAAATCAAAGATTTAAGTATATTTTATTTTTGATCTGACGAAACGAAAAAACGTAAAAAATTCGATCCGATATCGTGCTTTTTATGGAAACATACGATAATATTATAATAACAATCGGGAGGCCGCCCGCACCGTGCGCCGTGGAGGTGGAGAAAAACGTTAAGGCCCCAGCGACTACCGTACGGTGTGCGGCGGTGGCGGCGGCGGTGGATAATCACAGGGTAAACGAAACCGGGTGCAGGCGGCGGCAACGTCCGCCGGGTAGGGGAACGAAGAGGCTAACGGACGGCTCGGCGGCCCTGCGGTGTCCGTAAAGTGCTGCGCCCTATCGTCCGACTGGCACAACGCGCGGACCTCCTTGTTCGCGGACCAGTGTGGCCGTGCCCGTTGCGTTCAGTCTCCGCCGTGAATCCGCTGCTGACAGTTCGCCCGCGCACCGTTCGGATTACGATTCCGTGTTTATAATGTGAAAGTGTTCGTCGCGCGCGCGGACGTTTCTGCCATCAAGTGTTGCGAGTTTTTTTTTTTAAGTTTTAAAATTAATTTTGTTTTTTTTTTCCAATAAATTTTTTTTTTTTTTTTGTGGTTTTACGACTTAAGGATTTTAAAGTGCGTTTTTTTCCTTCCCCCGTTTTGTGCGTTCCCGAGTGCGGTTATTCGTTCGCCGATTATGCCGGCCGCCCGACCGACGGGGTCGCACGCGAACCGTTGTCCGATTTTCTGACGAACGCACGGCATGAATTTTTTTTGAAATAAATATTATATCGAGTTTCAAAAAAAATTTTTACAATTATCGTCCATACACCGTCGCGCGTTTATAAAAAAACGCAAAAATGTTTTTCAAAATGAAATTATTTTTGGTGGCCGCGATGTGCGCCGCCGCGGTCGCCAAACTCGACGTCGGCACGGAACAGTGTACGTGGTCGCCATACAACAACGACACGGCCAAGACGTCGGTGCAATGCCGTGTCCGGACGCTGGCCGCGGACAGCCCGAGCTTCTCGTCCGTACAGCCTGAGGGCACCGTTCGGCTGACGGTCGACTGCAGCGACAAGTTGTTTTTGGAGAGCACGCTCGCGCCGCGTATGTTCCGGTCGTTACACCAGCTCGAGGAACTGGCCTTGGTCCGGTGCAAGCTGTTGGAGATACCGTCAGACGCGCTCGACGGTCTGGGCGGTCTCAAGAAGCTTACCGTACATACGGCCAACCTGGAATGGGGTGCCACGAAAAGTCTGGAATTGACGCCCGGCAGCATGGACCGGCTCGGCGAACTTCAGTCGCTCGACTTGTCTGAGTCCAATGTGCACACCGTTCCCGCCGACGCGTTTTGTGCCTTGAAAAACATCCAAAACCTGAACATGTCGCACAACGGCATCGACGACCTGACCACTCTCGGGTTCTCCGGGCCCGACTGTCCCGGTGGTACCGACCTCAAAGTGCTCAACCTGTCCTGGAACAATTTACAATCGGTGCCTGCCCGGACAGCGATATCGGCCATGAAACGGCTGCAGACCCTCAGCCTCCAACACAACGGCATCACCGAAATCGCCGCCGACAGTCTGTCCACGCTGGCGTCGCTGAAAGTGTTTAACGCTTCATACAACAAACTGGAAGCGTTGCCTGACAATTTGTTTGCGAAAAATCGTGATTTGCGCGAAGTGCACTTACAAAACAACGGGCTGTACGAACTACCCCGCGGACTATTCCACCGGTTGGAGCAGATGGTCATCATAAATCTAAGCAACAACAAGATTAATCAAATCGACGAGGGCCCGTTCGTCGGTCTTCTCCGGTTGGTCGTGCTGGATCTGTCCCGAAACGGACTAACCCGGATCAAGTCGAATTTTTTCAAAGATCTCGTATTCCTGCAGATTCTGGACTTGAGCAATAATAGCATCAGCAGTATCGAAGAAAATGCTTTTTTGCCTCTGTACAACTTACACACGCTCAACTTGGCCGAAAATCGGCTACACACGATCGGGCCGCGACTTTTCAACGGTCTGTACGTGCTATCCAAGCTGACCATCAACAATAACTTATTGACCACCATCGACGAACAAGCGTTTAAAAACTGTTCAGCCCTGAAAGAACTCGACCTTAGCTCCAACGCTATTCAACAGGTGCCGGCGGCGTTGAACGAATTATCGTTTTTGAAAACGTTGGATCTGGGTGAAAATCAGATCAGCGTGTTCCACAACAACTCGTTCAAAAACATGGAATTACTTACCGGACTACGGCTAGTAGATAATTCTATCGGGAATTTGACCATAGGCATGTTCTCTAATTTGCCCAACCTGCAGGTGTTGAATTTATCGAAAAATAAAATCTACACCATCGAACGTGGAACATTCACGCAAAACAGCCAGATCCAAGCGATTCGGCTGGACGTAAATTTTTTGACCGACGTCAATGGAGTTTTCGAATCGTTGTTAAGCTTGCAGTGGATTAATTTGTCTAAAAATAATTTAATTTGGTTCGATTACGCTATGGTGCCGGCTAATCTCAAATGGTTGGACTTGCACGACAATTACGTACAAGAGCTCGGAGACTACTATAATCTCAAGGACCGATTAAATATAAACACGATCGACGCCAGTCATAACCACATAACCGAAATTTCGGACCGGTCGATACCGAACAGCGTGGAAGTATTGTTCCTAAATAACAATTTTCTGTCGAACATCAAACCTAATGCATTTTTGAAAAAGAGAAATCTGGTCCGCGTAGACTTGTACGCCAACGAGTTGACTCGTTTGGATGTGAACGCCCTACGGCTGGGCGTCGTACCCATCAATCGTTCGTTGCCGGAATTTTACATCGGTGGAAATCCGTTCGAGTGCGATTGTTCCATGGATTGGTTGCCCACCGTCAACAACATGACGCAACTCCGGCAACATCCCAAGGTGATGGACCTCGATAACGTAGTGTGCAAGACGACTGATTCCCGAGGTTCGGAAGTCGTGCCCATATTGTCGGCGGGACCGTCGCAGTTCTTGTGCAAGTACGAGACGCACTGTTTCACCGTTTGCAAATGCTGCGAGTTCGACGCCTGTGACTGTGAGATGACGTGCCCCAGCAACTGTACGTGCTACCACGATCAGACGTGGCGCACGAACATTGTGGACTGTTCGTACCAGCTGAACAATCAGGTACCTCCAAAAATCCCCATGGACGCCACGCATGTGTACCTGGATGGCAATAATTTCAATCAGCTCCAGGGACACATATTCATCGGCCGAAAAAACATGGTGCACTTGTACCTGAACAACTCGAAAATCGAATCGCTTCAAAATCACACGTTCAACCGGCTCAGTTCGTTGCAAGTGCTTCATCTCGAGGACAACATGCTCACCGAACTGAAGGGCTACGAGTTCGAGCAGCTCTATCAGCTCAGGCAATTGCACTTGCACAACAATCGTTTGTCGTACGTGAACAACATGACGTTCACACCGCTCCGGAATCTCGAGGTACTTAGACTGCATGGCAACCTGTTGACCAGCTTCTCGGTGTGGCAGCTATCCGTCAACCCGTACCTGGTGCAGCTGTCCGTTGGCAGGAATCCGTGGTCGTGCCGTTGCAAGTTCCTGGAACCGTTCCGGAACTGGATGTATGAGAACGGTCCGAAAATCACCGACATGACGGACGTGACGTGCGTGCCGGACGAGTCGGATCCCGGGCAGAAGCGCGAGATCGACTTTAACGACACGGCGTGCAGCGACTTCTACACCGGCGGCTGGGCCCTACGTAACATGATGAGCAACAGCTACGTGCCGCTGTTGACGTTCCTGTTGATCGTGTTCGTCGTGGCTCTGGTGCTGTTCGCCGTCCGGGACAATATAAAAGTGTGGCTGTACACCAAATACGGAATACGAGTGTTCAGCTGCAAGCACTCCGGTAACAAACACTTCTACGAGGACCGGGAAAAGCTTTACGACGGTTATGTACTGTACAGTCCCAAGGACGAGGAGTTCGTCCTGCAGTCTGTGGTCGCCGAACTCGAACACGGCAACCCGTCGTACCAGCTGTGCCTGCACTACAGGGACCTGCCCATCACGTCCATGTACCACGCCGGTTCTTCCCCGGTGGTGATCGAGGCCGCAGAGGCCAGCCGCCGGGTGATCGTCGTCTTGTCCCGGAACTTTATACAGACCGAGTGGTCCCGTTACGAGTTCCGGTCGGCACTCCACGAGGCTCTCAAGGGCAAGGTGTACAAGTTGGTGCTGATCGAGGAGAACAGTATCGCTGCCGAGGCGGATGCCGACCCCGAGATCAGGCCGTACCTGAAAGTGGCGTCTAAGGTGCGCTGGGGCGAGAAACGGTTCTGGGAACGGCTCCGTTACCTGATGCCCAGCAACAACCACCACAACAACAATCACCACCACCACAAGGTGTGCAATTACCGGAACAACATAAATAATTATACCATCGACACTAGGACGCCGGTGGTGCCGGCGCACCGGCGGCAGCCGTCGCCGCAGGACAAGACGGCGGTGACGACGATGATGACGACGCCACCTCACCACCGGCACCATCACCATAGCCCCGGTTCGCTGCCCCGACCGCAGCACCGGCACGAGGACTCCAACTACTCGACGGCCACCACGGCCACGCCGTCGCCGAAACTGGGCAGCGGCGGCTGCGACGACCGGCCGGCGTCCGCCGAGCACATTTACTCGGCCATCGATACGCCGCCGCCATCGGTGCACCAGTCCCCGAGCCGGATGATGCCGCAACAGTTCGAGCGCACCAACAGCCGGAGGTCCGCGAAACACCATCAGCACCAAAACAACACCGTACAGGCTTACCTCGTCTGAACAACGACGTTTTTGTATCCGTAAAATGTTGTAAAAAATATTGTAATAATCGTACGTAGAACAGGTCAGTGTTATCGACGTCGTACGACCATTATATTATTATGGTAGTCAGTGTTGGGAATAGATAATTTAAAATTTGTCTAAAGATAAATGATAAAACGGAAGAAAATATCTAGATATAGATAAAAAAAAAAAATAAATAAATAAAAATAAAATATTAATATGAGTGTATAATTTTCTATAGACAAGTCCTAACACTGAATACAGTACGTACGACGTGTAATATTATTATTATTATTATTATTACTACTATACGATATATACGTGTATTTTTTGTTATGTTTTGTTTGGGTTTTTGTTTTTTTTTATCGAAAAAAAAATAAAGCCGAACGATTCATGTGTACGTGTGCTCATCAATATGTGATAATATGTTGTTTTAAGCACGACTTTGTATAATTATTATAGATTAACTGAGTTCCTAAGTGTACGTTTTCCGGAAGAACAGTACACCGCGGTTAATTCCCTTTGAAACTTTCTTGTATTTTTTTTTTCATTATTATTTAATTTTAGTTAAGTGTATTTGTTCGTATAATATATATTCTATACGACGGGCTGTGTCCCGCCATATTTATAATATGATATATTATTATTATTGTAAAACGTGATGATAGGCGGGTTTTTAAATATTATTATTATTATTATATTGTGAAAAAAAAACGGTTCGTACTAACTATTTGAGAATCTAACGCCATTTTTCTAGTCAGCTCAAACGAAAAAAAACATTTTGAGCAACCAAATTTTGTGTGTTAAATTCATGAAAAAAAAAAAAAATTATACGAAATAAAATAATAATAATAAGTATAAGCCTCGCGGTTTTTGAGGCCCAGACTGATTTAGTCTTCGTATCACTGTTGTTTGCTCTCCCTATATAATATTATAGCTCTTTATTATTATTATTATTGTAATATACCTACCCCATATTTATACCACTAACTATTATACTATTTTCTATAACATATCGATATGACATACATCGTGCGCGCGATATTTTATTCCATTTTTTTTTTAATTTTTCACGTGACTCAGGGCAATAATAATAATAATAATAATAATAATAAAATATTATTTTAAATTTATGACACATGATGTGGGATAATTAAAAACCTCCGTGGGTGTTGGTGTTTCTTTTTTCTTTCTTCATACATCGTAATAATAATCATAATGATAATATAATACCGGTTCTAGGCTCTCGTGTATTTTATTATATCTCCTCCTTATTATACTTACACTCTCCTAGAGCGTTTATTCTGTTATTATTCCGACATGTCCGAGTGCATGATGTGCTTTCGTATAGGTATAACGAAAGACGGAGAGGAAAATAAAAAATAGAATGAAAAAATAAAAATATATAATATATATAGATATATATATATATATATGTATTTCTTTTATTCGGTACACGGATTACCACTTAGTGTACTGCCGCCGCGTTATCTGAAATGGATTCGGCTTTTTATTTGGAGAGACAATATAAAACTACTATTTTTTTTCTCTTTAAAAATATATAATAACGTATAATATAATATTATACGAAACAAGGATAATAAAATAAAAAATATAAGATAAATAATAAAATACACACCTTAACTACGCCTCGGCCAAATAATAATTCCGTTTTGACGTTAACTATATGGCGGGTCAGACGCGTGAACTATACACGTATTCGATGACGTTTTCCATAATATATTATGTTTTATTTATAAAAAAAAAAAAATAATAATAATTACATACTTATAGGTACCTTTGATAGTAATAGTATTTATAACGTTTATCTTTTTGATGGATTTTTACTCACATCCACGAGGTTTTTAATTGTTCGGGTCGAGTGTAGTTAAGAAGAACACAGGGTAAAACCGATAACAACACCCGGTTACAGATATGTCGCAAAAAAAAAAAAAAAAAAAAACAAAATAGGGGAAAATTACATTTTGTTTCACTATATATACTTGAACGAAGACTGTACGATATTATATTTATATAATTAACCACGATTTTTTTATTTAATTTTTTTTTTATAAGATATATTGTTAACTTCGATTCTATTTTATTATTATTTGATTATATGAAATATTTGTGTATATATATTCGTGTACATCCCATTTTTATTATGTAATGATATTAATAATATGTATAAACGTGTATATTGTACTACGTTGAAAATAAATAATTTATTTTTTATTTTGAAAAAAAAAGTTCATTTTTATTTATTTATTTTATTGTCGTTTATAATACTACGTATAATATGTAGTATTATATTTATCATACTACTATTTTTTTACAAATCCAATGATATTTTATACTGACCGAGAGAAAGAGAGAGAGTCATATAGTCATATGCATATAATAAATAGGAGAACGAGACCACATGAATAATACATGGCATTTTTCCGAAACCTTTCGTCCTGCACAGTCGTCGCAAAGGCTGTCAGTCAACAGGAGTGCGTGTTGGGTACAGGACGGCTAGACGGGAATACCTATTATAATATATATTATTATTGTTCTCTCTCGTTTTGCACCCGTTTGTGTGTCACGTAAATAGACAGGGATCTACCCTAAAGTATAGTACTACGTTGAGAAAGTAAAAATCAAAAAAAAAAAAAAGAGGGTCTTAATCCTTTTTTTAATTTTCCAACATAGTCGTCCACGGTTGCCCGTAGGAAACTCATCGCCGCGCCACCGTGCGTTGTTCAATTATTATTCAACGTTTATTTATTTTAATTAAATTAAACTAGGCACTATTTTTTTTTATAGGTTTAAACTACTGCACCATATTATACACTAATGGTGTATGGTATAATTCAATTAAGCTGAAAAGATTTGCCTATAAAAATATAAACAAATAACGATTTGAACTAATTCGACGTCATTATATAAATAAAAAATAAAAATATATAAGTACTGAATAATTAATTGTAATTTATTAGTAATTTTAATGAAAAAAAAAAAAAAAAAAAAAAAAAAAAAAGAAAAATACGAGTTTTGTATATAGTGATGTTTTGAACAGAATAAAATATGCTGCAGATAATCGAGTATTTTTAGTTTACGATAGGACTACGATATGGTTCAAAATCGAAAATCGAAAATAATTTTGGGTGATCTATTAAATTAGAAAAAAAAAAAAAATTAAAAATTAAAAAACATGGTGAATATAAATGAGACATGTCGACATATCTATATGATATTATGAAAAATGAATACACATAATATTATATATAATTACGTATCGAAAACATACGATCTTGTCTGGTCGTAATTTTTGGTATTTATTTTCGATCCATTCTGCAGCCTGGCATACGAAAATATGCAAATTCCACATCGTCCTACGTAAAAATCCGACATAATATTGTCGTGCTGTAGATGATTATGGAATGATTATCGCAATAAGTTCTACAATATTTTGTAGGCCAACGTCTCGATGCGCATATCCAACAACACAAAATATGCTACAGGTAGGTGTATGTCAAGATATTATTACATGCTTCATAATAATATTATATACCTATGTATATATTTTAAATAATAATATATTCGAATTTTCAATTTTCGGACGTTCGTCCGTTTTTTTAATTTATTTTGTAAAGATTAATTACGTCATAATATATAATATATAGTATCAAGATAAATATACACGCGGCGAAGACCACGTTAAAATAACGCATATATATATATATATAGTTCATATAAATATTATAATATATAATATATGTATAAGATACCTTTTCTACAGTTTGAAAACGTTTAATGAAATCCATTCGACGAATATTAATTAATTTAGTTTCAAACAATATATAGTAAAAATAAAAAATATAGGTAGGTATATGATAATATAATATATGTATCTATAAAAAATATATAGTTTTTGGTATGAAACACGAAAAATGCTTTTGATATACTTAATTAAAAAAAAAAAAAAAACGAATATATTTTTTTAAAGTGTATAACATATATTTATATGAACACAGGCGGTAAAATATTTTAAAAACTCGAATATCCTTAAATAAACGCATATTATGATAATTTGTACTAGGTACGTTATTATACATTTTATAACCATTTTGGAATTCATAATATATGCGATATGCTTTATTCCCAATATCATATTTCAGATATTTTTTTAACGTACACAAACCTACAGTATAGGTATGCACATAATATATACTCACTCGTATTATGTGTTCTGGGTAAACGTATCATATACGAAATAATTACTTTGTATATGGATAATTTGAATTTTTTATTTTTTTCGTTTTTATTTATATGTTAGAAGAATATTTTTTTGCCGTAGGACACGTATATGGCAACAGACGGCATAATTTGATGCATTCGATCCACCTGCGCATTTTTTTTTCTTTTTAATTGTCTGAAGTAGACTCAAAAATTGAATTCGAAAGTAGTTTTGAGATTAATCATTTTCGTACGTTTTATACGCTAATTTATTACTCTACGGGAGGTCCGTCACAAATAGAATTGTAAAAATTACTTTTACCGAATTTCATTAGTATAACATAGAGAGATTTCGAGTCACCATTTAAACGTAGTTTCGTTATTCAAAAAATCAAGTTATTTACTATACATAACAATATATTATGATAAAAAATCGTTTTGTTTACTTGATTTGAGCACTCATTTGTTCGAAAATCTGAGACTACACGGTATAATAAAATACCCGAAAATGACAGGGGTTCAATACCTGGGGACGTATATAATTGATTTCAGGAGGCAAGGGTTGCATTTTCATTCCATAATTTATTTATACGAAAAAGAGTTATTAACTTAAAAAAAAAACATTATACAGCCTGATATTCTAAAACTTACGAATTAAATTATCAAAATATCATTTTTTTCTGAAATTTAAAACTATTTAACAATTTAATACAAATTAATAATCTTAGAGAATTTAATGAAAATAATAAAAATTCATTTTCTCTTAATTAAATGGACGATGGAGCATAGAATATGCTAATATAGAGATGTAAAAAAACTATTGATGAATGTCAATATACGCTATCTATGCTTTATAGTAAATTTGGACGCATGCACAAGACTATTTTACAGCAAATTTATGTATTAACAATAATTTACTTATGTTTATGTCTTATATCATTTTTGTACTCTTGTGCATTTTTTAATGAAAATATTGAAAATTTGTATCTAATGTTATTGGAGTTTGGTAGATTTAATTTGAAACTTATGCAAATATCTAAAATGACGCTTCTATGGCGTTGTATTATATGTTTTCGTTTGAACTAATTGCCAGTGACTGAAGTTGTCATAAATATTCAAACTTAAGATAAATATAAAAACCGATGTTTATCTACTTATCATTACTTTTTAAATGTAAAGTTATATAATGTATATAATTATATAAATAATTAAAATACATAAAAATATGATTTATGATAAATACTTAGTTAATAATTACTTCAAAATATTTGCATTGTCAGGGTTGACCTACTTACTACAAATGTAATCAGGTACCTAGATTTTAAATATTACTGTCATTTATTGATTTTCATCAATTTCATACAATTAGGTATTGTAATTTATGAAAATTAAACTGGAATTAACAATTGGTTAGGAGTATTCATTAGCTATATATTATATATACCTACTCATATTATAGGAATTATAATAAATTTTAAATAAAACTTAATGATTAATTTGTTAATGTAGAATAATTTTTAAAAATTAACAGTAAATGATCATAAAAGTATCTTAAATACTTCTGGTAATATAAACACAATGTACTTAAAATAAAAAAAAATGTACTGCCAATATCTAAAAAAAAGTATTGCACTAGTTTCTTAATTTTTTGAACCATTTTGCGGTTTAAACAATGGATAAATTCGCAAAAATATATTTGGAACTTCATTATCAACTAAAAATTTAATATAAATTTCGAAAACGAATACTAAAATATTATTAGTATTTTTTCATTTTATTATAATTTTATAATATCAAAGATTTTAAATTTATACTAAATATTTACTGTAGTACTATTACATTGATGTGATATCAAAACATTTTGACTACTTTTTAGTACCTACATAATTTACATAAAATTGAAATTTTTTTTTTTTCGTCATTTATAGTTTTGATATTTTGATGATAGAAAATTTGTTATAGTTGGTACTTGTAGGAGTGAATTTTTGTTTTTTCAGTAATTTTCTTATACCTTCGTAAAGGAAAATTACCTTTTATAAAGATAAAGTTTTTATAATTAACGATTTTAGATTCTGAGCGAAGTGAGGAATGTATTATTTTTACAATATGATATGTGTTTTATTTTTATGTCTGTGTCCAAAAATTATATTAGAAGGAGTGCTGGGATTTTTAAGTTAACATGCATTCCTACCCTATTTCCGATAGCAAGTTTCAACTGTAATTGGTACTTTAGAGAGATTATTTTTAGATTTTTTTAATTTTTTCGTTAAACGTTTAAAAAAAAAAAAAACAAAAAAATGAAGGAAAATTAGTAAAAGCACGATTTTATCAAAACTGAATATGGGTTTTTAGATATAATTCCAAAATAATTCCAAAATTGGAAATTGTTTCCTAATTTTAAACTATTTATAGCAACTTAAAATTTTTTTTTCGTCATATAAGAGTGAATTTTAGTAATTACAGATAGTAATAATTTAATACTTATGTTGTATACACCGAAGGTCCGCTCAGAATTTATTTATCGATATAAATAATTTAAAAAAATAAATATTTAGACATTTAAATAAAAAATATAAATATAAATAAATGTGCTCTCAAATTCAATATATCTATCACCAGTATGTCCAACCCAACGAGCAAAGTACTTCCACCCCTTAAGGACCGGTTTTATTAAATTTAAATAATATTATAGAAAACATCACTCAGAATCGATTTTCGAAAGCAATGATTTATCTTTGCATTTAAATTAAAAACAATAATAATTACTATTCTGTACAACAAAAATTTCACCATTTGTATCTGGATGTCTTTTTTTTGTTTTTGTTTTTTTTTTGTGTTATGTAAGTATATGAATTTTAATATTTAACATTCATTAAATTTTCGTAAGGGAAATGCATGTTGTCGGCAAGAGAGGGCTCTTGCCAACAAGACCGAAAAAGAGATGGGTGGATATGATGGCGAGTGAAATGAGGAAGGTGGGGAGTAAGTGAAGAAGATACGGGAGATAGAGTTGAGTGGAAGAGTGTAGGACCAGGGTGGCCGACCCCAAATAGTCGGGAGAGAAGGGGAAGGAGAAGAAGAATATTCATTAAATTTTCGTAATTACCAATTAATTAATATTATTATTATTTTTATGTTTTATTTTTTAAACTGGCATATATATATATATATATATATATTATTATAGGAATATGAAATTTGATCGTATACTCTTTTTTTCTTCATTTTCATTGTCAGAAAATGAATGTTGCCCTGCAAGATCTCTAAAGACACTCGTTATCTTAGATATATTACAAATTTGTGGTTGGGGTGGGGGGGTGGGGTGGTTGTGGGGGTTGGTGGTTGAATCGTCACACGGCGGGCCCGATAGAGTCGGTTTTCCGATAACATTATTTCTACTGGCATTTAAAAAAACACATATTGCACGGGCCCGCTTACGACGCGTATTTCGTACAGTTTGTACACGTATATAACGTACGTGTATAATATGTTATACATATTACGTCGTGTACGTCTAACGGAATGGATCGACTGTGGCCGACGACCGTTTTCGTGCGTAAAAACGTCACCACGGCGGGTCGTCCTATACGCGCGCGCGCCGGTCCGTGTCGAGTTACCCATCATTATATATTATATTATATTAAACTCGTTAGGGACGCGGCGTTGATAATATACACGCGGCGGCGACCCAGTACGCGATTTATGGACGGGGTTTTCGTGCGTTTAACGAGCTCGTCATGTGCCGGCCATGTGGACATCGTATATATACGTAGTAATAGTATATGAAAATCGGAGGGAGAGAAGAGGAAAAAATAATTCACCGCCGAAATGACGACGTCTGCGCGAAGAGTTATCTGCGAGACGTTTGCGTGCGTTATACCTATATTTTTTTTCGGAACGCGAAAAAAATATAATAATAATAATAACGGGAGGCGAAAGAAAAAAAAAAAAAAACACGTTAAAATTTACGATCGACCGTTGTTTTGTGCGGTCTAATTCGGAAAAGAAGGGACCCCGCTCGCTCTTGTTAACGCCGGCAAACGCATATTTCAAATCCTCTCCTCTGTCGTGCCCGGGCCCTATACGCTCCTGCCGCCGCACAGGATTCGCGCCTCCTTTATTTTATCCGGTTTAGGGTCTCTCTCGCATTGAATTGACCAAAAACTACACACACACACACACACACACACACACACTAAAACGAGATTGTATTCGGCTTTTGAACTTTTCGGCCGTAACGAGACGCTTTCATAATATATGAATCACACGCATATGGATACGAGCGGGAGAGCGAGTGACGAGAAAGACAGAATTTTTATATACAAAATGCGTGTGTGTGTTTTTTTTTGTTATATTTCTGTTTTTACAAGATCCAAACGATCGATGACCGGGACGTGTGTTAACGCGTCAGCTCTCTGGCGTCCTCGGAGGGACCTGTAAAATGTCGGTTTATGCAAAGTATATACGACTCGTGTTTATCGGTCTTTAAGCGGTCTCTTATTATTGTCGACGAGAATATAATATACGATAAACGTATACATATATACATAATATTATATACACGACGACGTGATGATCGTTATTATTATTGGAGTTTGGGAACCATAACAGGTGTTTGGCCCACGATGAATGGAGATGTCTAAATAAAGGTAAACAAACGAAGAATAAAAAAAAAAAAAACATAAAACAATGAAGGAACAAATACAAAATAAAAGGGTTGTATAAACCCAGAATAAGTGTGGAGAAGAAATTTGGAAATTATTCGGGAAAACTTGCGTACCTATATATATGGTTATATACATTATATATATATACATTATATATATATATATATATATATATATATATACGTAGTTTTTCGCAGACAGAAAAGCGGCGAAGAGATATTTACTTCCCAGGTGGGCTAAAAGTTTGTCTCGGAAGTGCACGCCACTCTATCGATTCGGAACAATACAACAAATAATAATGGACCGATAGGGTTTTAAAGGGCCCAGACAATATTTATACATTATATGCTCGTTTGTACATTATGTAATACGTATTTAGTATGTGTGTACAATCGGGTAGGTAATGTTATCTGGTATTTTAAATGTCCATCTGTGAAGAAGACGAAAAAAATGTATAAATAACCTCTTTAATTTACATACGAAATAAACGATATGTAAAATATGATCCTGTTGCTTCTGTCCGCCGGTGAGTATATTATAATATACGCTATACGCGGTGTATAGTATATAACATAATATATAATATACTTACTACATGTTCGAGACGACGTCGTCCATTCCAGTTATGTATATCTGCAGTGTATTATAGTAGAAGAGATTATATTAGGTATATTAAAGACGTATATATACACGTTTTATTTTTCGAAACAATTGCGTTACATCAAGAGCCGCATAGGTATTCGTTTATTCGTATTATTTATGAATTTAATTTGTCCTTGTTGTTGTTGTTTTTTTTTCTACTTTGGTTATGGTTATGTATAATATTATACCTATAGCTGTATATAACATATATATATATATATATATATGTTATGTACATAGACGGAATTCCGTAAATTATATTATATACCTACCTACAATGTAAACGGATAGTGGATAGTTGTCCTTTGATAATAATATTGTTAAAATCCGTAGTTATCTGGCGATTACGAAATAGATATAATATTATAGTAGGTATATTTTCTTATCGAAACACGTATCACTGTAAAACAACGAACCGAAATGAAACACACGAGTCTAATGCATTTCCGAAAACGTCCGTGAGACTATAACAGTATTATAATTATTGTGCGTGACTTCCGAAATCCGATCCTATAACGCGTGGCACGAGTACCTATATATTCGATACAAATTCGTCGAGAAAGAGAAGGCTTACAAAAAAGAAAAATTAATTACGGAGATTGCCAAAGTTGTACTTTTGTCAGTGCTTGGAAAGTTCCTTTAAAAAAGTAAAGGAACTTGTTCCTTTTCTCGTTCCTAAAAAAAAGGAACATTTTTCGTTGTTCGACGATTTTAAAACTCTTAAAAATATGTAGGTATAAGAGAAAATTATTTATAATATAAATCATACATACTTTTAAATAACCACCTTGTTTTGTGTCATTTATTTTATTTTTTTAATTCAAAATGCCAGGGAAGTACTTCGCATCGCGGGTAGGATATTGGAGGTGGAAGTTGGTAATATAAATGTTTTACATTCTGGAGTAGCAAGGAATGTATTGGTTTAACAATAACGTGTGTATTGCCATGTCGGAGTAAAACATTTTTTTGAATCTAGTTATTGAATCAGTAGATTCTAGTAACTAGAATCTATAGTTGATTCTTTAAAGGCGTCATTTTTGGATTTCCCCACTAATTTCCTCAACAAATTACCAACATATGTTATAAATTGGAAAATAATCAAGTCAGTGATACTTGAAATTTATATTATATATTTACTATAGCGTCATAATATTGACGTGATAAAAATTAAAATTAAAATCTAAATTATTGATAATAATACACTATTCTGGCCGAGGAACGATAACTAACTTACATCATTTCTACCTGGACGGTTATTAGAACTATGATTTCCAAAACAATATCTATGTATTATATTATCTATTATTTAATGTTATCGCATACCTGTCCTACAGGTTTAATTGTATAGTTCAATAATGTGTACATTTATGAAGAGAAATCATATATATTTTTTCACTAAATTCTAAAAATTCTTTAAATTATATTAAAAAAAAAAGAAAAAGAAATAAAAGGAATGGAAATAAACGTTTATGTTCCTCCTAAAAACGAACGATATTTCAATACGTCCCTTCACACAGAAAACGAACTTCGTACCAGATACGTTTCTGAAAATTGAACGAAATCAGTGGAACGAGTTGCTTTGAACGCGTTTCTTCCAAACACTGACTTTTGTTTATTTATTCGCATTACCATTCGATAACAATATTATAATCGCATACATATTATACGTAATATAATAAATTCATACAATAATAAAATATACATACCGGTCACTCGGTCGTCATAATAATGCATTATATTAATAATATACGCGAACGGAACACGCGACATATACCGAGTTGGCCATAAACATACGGAATGAACCATCGTCGACGACAATATCATAATATAGACGCGGGGGGCACCCATCGGGGGACGTGTTTCTACTGGAAATAAGTTGGCATGTTTAAAACACGTTTTTTTTTTTTTATGGGAGTTTTTTTTATCGCTTTAAACAATTAGAACTGTGAACTTTTATAATTTATAATGATAAGAAAAAAAAAACCACGAATTTTCGCAAATCTATTGGTTTACCATCCACTCCATGAGAGAACTACCAGATGGGTGCCTCCGGGTATAATATATAGATAAGTACGTATAAGTCGGTACAGCGTATTGTCTCGAGGCCAAACGACCGCGGGATTCAAATATCAGGCTATATACACCGCGGGGTAAATAATTCACTTAAACGGGGGGTCGTTATAGGGATTATGCCTTAGTTTAAGCGTAAAAAACCAAAAAAAAAAAAAACAATGACCTTAACGATTGGGTTTTAATACCACAAAGAAAGTCGCCCTGCCTCCACCGACGGAAAGCATTTAGCTCTCAGTCTTTTGTTTCCGATGTTTACACGGTGATATAATCCTTGGAAAATCCTTTAATTACAAGAAAATGCAATCATTGTCTGTGTCTATGGAGGGGGTGTTGAAAAGTGAATATAGCAACTGAACAGGGGGAATGGGGGGGGCACATGACGACCTTTTTTTTTTATCATGCCCTCCACACGATAATATGACGTATAAATCGTCAGCTTAAAACGAAAGGTTCGATTGTGGTTCAGGACAGCATTTTTAGGATACAATCTGCAATATATTTAGTAAGTATGATATCTCATTTTCTGAATTTATTTATCAATATTAGTCTATAAATCTTGTTTTTAGCATATATTATAAAATATGCCAATATAAAATAGTGTAAAAAAGTCCATTTTGGAACCCTTTCATTCTAAGTCTGTGTGATACGTAATTTATTTCAACACAATTCGATTTCTTTTCGAACACGTGCATGAATTATTATATTTGTTGTTACTTGTTAGTACTTAATTATATTTATCCTCAGCTGTACACCCAAATAATTATAATGAATTCCGTTTTTACTTTTTAGTGAAAGTAAATAATAATTTTGAAGTTTTTAATTTTAAGAGAAATCAAATAGATTTTGATACACTTTGATTTAAAATGTTCACAATTTTGGTTTTTTTTTTGTTAACCAAACTAGTACTAATTTATTTAGTATACGTTAAGATCTTTCAAAAAAGTCATTACACAATTTGTAATTAAAAATAAATGCCGAACAATTATGGATTAAACTATCGATATACTGACATCGGTCCAACATTGAATGAAATCACATTGTAATAGAAACAGTTATTTGACCAAAGTTTAGGAAATTAAAAAAATATGTATATTCAAAAAGCCAAAATGATTTCAGATATATATGAATTGGGTTTTTTGATTTTGAACTAACATTAAGTTATATCCTTATTAACATGTCAATTTCAATACCATCTTATTTTTATTTATATTTAATAAAATGTTATTTATAAATACGTACATTTACATCCCGTACAGGAAGAGAATAAGGAGGAAAGTGCTCTCGAAAATGTTAAACTTGCGTCCACTATAGATCTACAGTTAAAATTAAGGATTTTAAAATTTATTTTTAGTACAACACTAAACAGAATATATACAACACTTATATAGTTCTTGCCATTACGACTACATTAGGTTAGCGTAGAGAAGGTGGGGCTGTTTTCGGAAAAATGATCGTTCGCCTCTTAAACTATTTTCATGGCAACACAGTAAGACCCGAGGGCCTATCGTAAAAACGCTAAAAATCGTTAAAGTACATTTTTTTAAAAATAATTGTGAGTTTCGTTTCCCCACCCCAACGAAAAACGAAATTCACTACAGTAGAATATAATTTGTCGATAAATACAAAAAATAATAAATAAAAAAAATTAGGTCAATCAAAATGATTGCGTTTTTTACTACAGTATTAAGTGCTGATCCAATATAATATGCACAATATATATATAATCATAGTCCGCGTGTTGTTTGGATACTCGGTTTTTTTCGGCATAAATATCTAGGCTCTTTTAATAATATGGAGTAACCATTACTATATTAGCTATCATTATTGGTCTATACATGCGATATTTTTGAAAATTGGACGTATTTTTATGGGAAACAAAAAGGGTTCCAAAAGCTATCGTTTTTTTTTTCTCTCACAAAGAGACAAATTTTTCAAACGGTTTACGACAATATATAAACAAAAAATACAATTTAAGTTTTAAAAATACATCGTATCGAATTTTCACTCTTTCGTTGGTCGTGTACCTGACCAAAGTGTATCGTGTACGGAGCACACGATTTTAGGTCTTGCACAAGAGTGCATTAAAAACCGTTCGGAGTTATGCAAATAGCAACGGGACATGCAAAACACAGCGTTTTATTAACTTACTATCGGAAAATGATCCTTTGTCCTGTGCCGACTCGCCGACGCCGGACCTCGGCGCAATAACATTTTAATAACACTCCATCCGGCAGCGGTATAACGACGTGTTTTATGATAATTAAACAAATTACACGTTAATTAGCCCGACACGGTTTCTTGGGTTACATTGGCCGATAATGCTAATTCCATATTTTTTTTATTATTATTATTATTATTCCCTCTCCCCTCCCACCAATCAAACAATGGACTAAAGCAAAATATATGCCAGATGTTTTTTAATCATTTTTTTTATTTTTTATTTTTAGAACCATCCAATTGGTCGTCGGCATATGACGTGCCCCTCTCTCTTTATTTGTTTATTATAATCATAATGATTTTTTTTTTTTTTTGTTATCAAAATCCCGACCTGTCAATCGGAAAACATTACTAAAATTAAAATACTCTAAATGCATCGCGGCACTGTGTAATGTATATTGTAGAGGAATAAACGGACAATGCATCGTCTATAAAGCACATCCGTTCCTATGCTGCAATCAACCCCTCTTCTTTATCTACAATCGACAGGATCGTACACGATATCATTTTTATTTTGAAATATTCTTTACAATACACTTGCCCAATGATAATCTATATCATATATTATACGTATAATATATGACTTTGAAACGTTTTACTCGAGTGCGAACAGTATAATATTAAACTCGCGTTTTTTATTTACGCGTCTAGTTGTTTTCTGCGCGAAATCACAATGGAAACGAAATTCATTAAACGTAAAAGTTTGCGTATTAAAAAGTTCGTTTTGAGTATAGGTATATATTTGACCTTTTTATTTACGGAATTATTCGCTTTGTCTTCTCGCTGTAAATGTCAATACAAAATAAAACCTTATATACACTATATTATAGTATTGTACTAATTTAGGTTGCGATAATTCCACATAATATTTTTGAAAGGTTAACAACAATGTAACGTTAGATAGTATTAAATTTAATCGGTAGTTATTTATTTTTTTTATCATTATTGTCATTTCAAGATCATTCAATATCAAAACGTAGTCGGTCAAAATATATTCATTATAGGTATATAATATATATTTATATGTGTAAAGACCAGGATATGACCAGAAGCGCACGAATAGGATTTCGTTGTCATAGGTACACATTTATTTGGTCCCCTATCTCATATTATTATAAGAAATTTTTATAAACATCGATATCCTATTTTCTCCTTAAATGATACAATTATTTTAAGATAAGTTGTCAGTATCTTTAATATAATAACACGATTTATAAGGTATATATGTAAATAGGTAGGTAAGTACATATTACATTTTTTAATTCTTTTTTAGAGAGAAACCTATATTTTTGACATTATGCTACAATACAATAAAATAGATTTGATTTTTCATTAAATATGTAACAGTTTATTAGCATTTAAAGTTTAGAAGGGCATATTGTGAGAGATATAATATTATACCTCTTTTTTTCACCGCTGATTATATGTGAACTATAAAATTTTTAAATTATAACAAATAATAAATATTCAATGAACTGGTTATATAAAACCAGTGGGTAACATTAACATTTATTTTGGTTTAATATTCTACTAATAAATTAACATTTTAAATTAAATTAAAAGTTCATAACTGTTTTTCACTGTGTACAGTATACACAAATAATATAATATCTCGGATTGTGTCTATATGGGTAAGCATAACAATTATATTAATAATGTCTACAATAAACTCGAATTAGAAATTAAAGTTTGAACCATCTCTCGCCTTCAAATGTGTATACGTTCCCGTATAAAAACTTTTATTAAATTTAAGTGTGTATTTTTAATTGAAAATGTTAGTCTCTGACATATACTATTTCAGTATTCCCAGTTGATTGTATTCTTCGACCGCAAAAATAACGTAGAATATCAACAAATTTTCAAGAACAAAAAATGTGATTAACAATTTTAATAGAAAAGTTCCGCAATGTCATCCATGTATATTATGCGTATAATGTATATCTGTAATGGTCGATTTGGGGTCATGTTTTTCTATTTCTCTACTCCAAAAAAATAAAAAAAAATATGCGCGAGTCAATTTCCGTCTGGTATTCTATCGATAATTATTTTGTGTGAGCGTATTATGCGCGAGCGCGCGGGACGGGACGGGCAGCCGGTCCAATTACGCCCGTGGTACTAATTCGTAAGGGCCGAACACTGCAGTGGAGAGTATTAAATGGACGGGGAAAAAACACGAAAACGAAAACGGGGAAAAAAAATTAAAGAATTTCAATTAAAAACCGCGCCTTTTCCACGGTCCGTTGTGCAGAACACCTGGAAATTAATCATATATATATATATATATATATATATTATATATATAAATTTTTTTATGATTATTTTCAAACTAAAAATAATACGTTCGACGTGCGCGTCATGTGGCCTCGTGCCCAGGTAAAAAAAAAGAAAAAAAAAACGATTTTTAAAACCGTTTTTCGTCTGGGCCGATATACGTACGCGTATGGATACCAGATACCTATATACATACCGTATACCGTGTGTATATTTTATTCGCCATTTATACCGCTGCAGCGGTATAATATGTACGCGCGCCACCGTGTTTATAAGGTATTATAGGTACCTACGTAGTTTATGGGTCGGTGGCGGCATCGGACGCGACCGGCGGCAGCTGGAACTCTACCTGCTGGACCCCTCGAAACCCACACACACACACGTATACACGGTTACGTAAAAAACGCACGCATACAAACACAAAAATACACCGAAACACACACCACTCGGTATGCCACAAGCCCACATTGCATTATTATTATTATTATTATTATTTTTTTTTTATCCCTCCACCCCCGACCGCCCTTCTATTCCACGGGAATTTTTATCTCCCTTCCCCCCCCTCCAAAAAATATATATAGGCGTATCTACATTTACTGTACGCGGACACACGAATGTTAAGGATTATTACTACTTATTTTTTTCCATTCCACCCCCCCCCACCCCATGACACGGCTCTCCCTGTCAAGTCTCCTCACCCCCAGTTCGTAATATTGTACACACACACACACACACACACACACACACACACACATATATATATAGGTACCAAATTCTTCCTTTTCCATTTACCTCCCCCCCACCCGAGTCTATAAGTTCGAGAGTGCGCTCCGGAAAAGTTTTTAATGGTCCCTTTAGTTTTCAATTTATGAGTTTCTCTTGTTATATTATCTCTTCCAGACGTGATGTTTTTCGGGATATTAATATTTTATAATACTCGTCGTATATAGGAAATTACATTTTCTCTCGGTACCAGGTACACATTTTACCTCTTTCGCATAATTTTTTTTTTATTTACCGCCAACACCCGGAAAACGGCGACTGGAGTATATAGTTTACCTATGTATATACTATATAGGTATAGTGTCGAGTTTTAATATTCATCTCGAATTATCGGGGCGCAAAAAAAAAAAAAGAAATTTAGACGACACCATAATTTATAACGAACTATAGTACGTAAGTACACGAATACTGTTTTCAAAAGTATAGGCATACCTAATATGCCATTGACCTGGTAATATATAATCATTTCCCCAATAATTGGAAAACTATGAGAATTTCGATGATCAATCTGCAATGACTCGACTAATGATTGAGTATTGATTTCTCCTAATGAGTAAGTTATCGAATTAGAAATAAAAGTAGGCTTATCAAAAGTCAATCAGGGGTGGGCCCACAAAAAAAAAAAAAAATCTGCAATATTAGTAATGACTTATATTTTTTAGTTTTCATCATTTGGGTGCCAATGCACAACGCATTGTTCCTGTCGATGACAAAAATCTTAGCATTTTCGGTTTTTTACAATGTTATTTACCTGTAATGTAACCAGAGCACTTTTTGACTAATGACTACATTTCTCAGTCGATGATTATAATTCTCCATTGAAGTGCTTGACCGTAACGTACACTATATCGATGTCTAATGATATTGTTCTTTTAAACAGGCCGCTCCATTTGTAACGAATAGTTGTACCATATTAGAATCGGACAAATTACAATTAGAAAAAATGAAATATATTTTTAAAACGAGTGAACACCGCAATGGTACAGGCACAATTCGAAATAAATTAAGTATAAAACTGTTATTCTGTCCGGCCCGGTAATATAATATAATGTACATCACAATTCAAAGTATGTATATACCGTATATATTATTTGAAAGGGTAAACAAAATATTATATTATACACTGGCACTGTATAGATTGAATATTATAACATGACAGATATGTTTTTGAACGAGATGATCTATCACATATTATATATACGAGTATATGCACCGAGTTATTAATGTAGATTTCGAAAAAAAAAAAAAATCTTCATTTTATGTTATATTATTATAACCAGCTGGTTATAAGAGCGATCTGAGTGACAGTAAACTCGTGAAAATCACCTCGAGCCAAACGTATAACAAAGGGTTATTATTATTACAGTCCCAATATACCTATATACACCTAGTTATAGGTTAGGTTTTTTTTTCTTTAATTACTTTCGACGAATGTACGTATTATACATACGTACATGAGCCCAAACGATATGTTGAATGTAATTTTATAGAATATTTAATACAAATATTTATATTTATATTCATTTATGTGTGTACCTACCTCATATACCTATATGTATATAGGTTCGTATTTATATAGTGTTCCACATGGTATACCGACATAAAATTTACATACGTTTATAATAATAAGAGTATTATAATTTAATATTCACATTATTACCTACTATTATACACTATTATGATGTACCATATGGCGAAAGCAATTTGTTATTATTTTTGCTTAACTATAAACGATAAACGCTACGTTTTTTTTTTTATTTAATATAAAAAATTAAAATATTATCGTTTTAATCGAAAATATTCGTAAAACGGATCTCGCGTGAATGTCGAATGCAAAATGTTCATGGGATGGTTGGTTAACTGATATGGAAAAAACGGAAACCGAAAAGTCGAATGTTGTAAATGTGTTTTTTCCGCATTTAGTATCTGCCTATAAAATAGATATACGTACAGGACACAGGTAATAGGGTATGCGTTGGCAGTACATAGTAATATTGTATTATTATTATTTTCTTTTAAGAAATCTAGAGATTACCTGGTTCTCACCCCTGCTCTTAACTCATCACAAACGAAACCGAAAATTGTTTAGGTGTTCGGTAGCTAAAACGATTTTGAACGTGGCTTTTACAATACACCTACACTAGACGGTGAAATCTGTAGTGTAGAACGGATTTCAATAAAGAAAAAAAAATTTTTTTTTTTTTTTTTACCATGTATTTTTACGGTCTCGTGAGAATTCGTCCAAGACAGGTTGTGCATACAGTACGGGTCGTATTTTTCTTTTTTAATACAATACATTAAATCGCAAGTGAAAAATATCATTATATTTATCATTTTTTATGGAGGGCTTGTGAAAAATAAAAAATGAAAAATATACCTACACCGAAATCGTGTTTAAAGGATCACTCGCGATGACGTATCTGCAGTGTGACCATGTTGCCTAAAAATAACAAAGTACGACACATTGTGTTTTTATCAAATCTTTTTTGTCATTTGGTTCGTTTTAATGAAAAAAAAAAAAATAAATAAAAAAATAGTAACGATCCTGTTTTTCGATGATTTATTGTTATTTTACAGAAATATATCTTACTACATATTTTACAATATTATATGGGTGTATAATGACGGTTTTATATTGAAAGTATTCATCATTTCAATAAAAGCTTTTGTTTATATCAATTTTTATTGCAGCGTACGATAAAACGGCCTTTCTCTTTTATATTCTAATTTAAATATAAATAATATATGTATGGAAAATTCGAAATACTATTGCTTCGGTCGGATTTCAATATTGAAAAAATATATGATAGTTTTCTCGTTCAGCCACAAAACCTAAAATAAAGCCGATTTCTTAAACAGTATTTTACGCTTTGGGTTTATGTAAATATTTTTCGGATTATATTCATATACACATCGAAACGTATACTGGCGTTTTTGTTTTGCTTTTCGTATCGCCTTCAGCATTTAAGAACTAAACAAATTGGAAAAGTTCCTAGTCAACATACTGGTTAAACTATTATATAAGTATATATACACACCGTTTCCGAATAGTTTTATTTTATTTTTTTTTCAGAGAAACAGTCGTAGCGCTAATATATATATATATGCATAGTACACGCATATAGGTAATATATTATTATGTTTGGTTTACTATATGTATACATGAAAATATTTTCATACGTATACGTATCTGTTGGATAAGTCATGATTTAAAACTGAAAACAGTATATGATATAGTATATTAGAGTACTTTTTAGAAACACTATTCTCAAGACATTCGGTGTAGGTACCTCTTAGGATACGAACGAACATCAACGTAAAATGTTTAAATGACGTTATGTATACGCGTAGTAGGTATACGTATGCTTTTCCCAAAACTTGTGTAATATATTATCCAGACGAAATAAACTGCGATTTCGCATTTTTGTTTTGCCTTTACTCGGAATTTCGCAAAAATAAAAAAATAAATATCTGTACACCAGCGAATCGTCAAAAGTAACAGTTGATGTATATTATATGAGGACCATATTATACTGTGTTTCATCACTGTTTTAAAGTATTTAAGAAACCGTCGCACCCACAATTGCTGTCTCTGTCTATCTAATGGGCAATATAGCAAAATTACACTACGCACAAAACAATAAATGTGCTGTTTGCGTTAAAATCACAGTTAAAACACCTATTACCAATTTTAATAAAGATAATATTTTCTAGAAAATGACATAGCTTTTTTTTTTGTAAAATATTGCTCATCAAAGAAGTTACAGCATTTAAAAAAAAGGAAAACTTAAAATGCCGTTACTCAATGACTTTTACATTTTTACTTAGGTATATTAGAAAATCAATAACCTTATTTAATTTTATTAAAACATATTAATACATACTGATTTATTACATACTGTGTTGAATTCATTTTTTGATGGGACAGGCTTAAAAAAAATTATCAATTTGGTTTTTTTTCTTTTTTGTTAAAATATAGGTTAATATAGCCGGATTATCCAACGGCCGGATTACCGAGATTCTATTGTATTCTTTATTCAGTATTTACGACTATATTCTGTATACCTATGCATATTCGAATACATACACATAAAATGGTAAGAGGTAATAATTTAGAATATTCATCATATATTATTTAAAACAATTTCTCAAATAATAATCAAAAGTCTATCAGTAGCTAGCACTTTGCTCTTCGGATAGGATACATAAGTATGAGAAAATAACCACAATCAAAATCAAAAATCGGTAACCATGCCAACTATTTATTTGTTATTTTTCAATTTATAAAAATGTTTTGGTTTTAATAGATTTATAATCTTAGTATATAATTAAAATTAGTTTTCCTTTACACTTAAGAAAACTACTAAGGAAATCAGAAATGACTTCTCACAAAATATTAAGTTAGGTTTTACCGCAAAAAATGTTTCTAAAAAAAATAAAAAGAATAATATTTATAAATATAACAAGCATCATTGTAAAATCAAAAGATCCCTTACTCCGCTCAGAATATAAAATATAGGAATTCTTATATCCTTATATTATACAAATTCCATAAATAATAAAATGTACCTAACATTTATATTTATTTGTATAATCACTAAAAAAATAAAAAAATACTTCAATAAAGAAGTATTATATAAATATATTATATATATATATATATTGTATTACAAACAAATACTGATTAAATTTAATCAACCAATTGAATACATTTGTATGTTATACTGTATTCGAACATATTGTATTATATTGTATTTAAGAATTATTCAATATATAATTTTTAATAGTATTTTGATAGGTAAGGACAGTGCTTTCCAAATTAAGTCTAATCGGCATATAAAAATGACCTTTTTTAAAAAAATTTTTTTGTTTATTTACGTAAAGAAGTATTTCCTCGGTATTTAATCGGAAAAATATATAAATTAGTGGGCACAGGAAAAAAGTTGATGAATATTGCTTATTTACGTTTTCAAGGAAGTATTCGACGCCCCCTCCCATGAATATTTGTTCGGGGCGGCCGCCCTGGGTTAGTGTATTATACAGATATTATTCCAACACTAATATCAGAATAGTATTTTGTTATTTTAAATACAATTTTTGAAAAATATTCCAGTAGTTCTACCTGGTGTCTATATATTTTAAGTGCATTTTTTAACAACACCGGGTTTTCGTTGTTGTATCGAAGGCTGTGGAAAAAGTCAATTTTAAAACGATATATTTCCTCGAATCGGTCGCTCGCCTCTATATTATACTTCAGAGAGTATTTATTACTACCTATAATACGCTGTTGGTTTACTTTGGCCAAAAAATCATTTCGTTATTTTCGGGTATACGATGGAAATCTGTTTTGAAAAAAAAAAAAAAAAAAAAAAAAAAAAAAAACCCCTAAAAATCGGGGTTATACGATGATTGATGTAGAAAAAAAAAACCACCTAAATTGGCATATATCTCGATATCCGAGCTCGTACACAACCGAGTTTTATGATTCGCGCGGTGCACTCGTCGGTGGTCGATAACGATAGTACACGTACCTCGAACAATATTTTTCTCTCTCTCTCTCTCTCTCTCTCGGTCATCGTTTCTCGTAATCCATCTTTTGTTCTCAGGTATATACGAAAACGTTCAAATGACGTGCCACCACAATAATACACAAACCGTGTATATACCGTACATACCGTATATACCTATATGTAACCGTAACCGTATAAACCTATATATTATGATATACGTACTTCATAACATAGTTGTCGTGCACGCGATTGTGATCGTCGATAAGAACCGTGCACTATATCTTCGTCGTCGGGGGGGCACCCCCTCCACAAATTGGACTCGCGTCGGGTCTCGTCCGTGCCCCGCCGGCTCACGAGTCACCGCCGACAGGGTAAACGAAATTTTCGTCTTGGACTGTGTGCCCGGAGTCGCGTAAACAATGATGAATCGGTTTTGCTCCGCGTCTGGAGCAGATAAACGAACGAAATCCTCGAAAATATCGTTTAAAAAAAACCCGAAGTTCGAAAAGACAGTTTTAAAAATCCAGAGTTAAAATCCTTTGTAAATGGATTTTTAAAATAGATTTGAAACCCCACAAATTGGTATCAGATATCCCGAAACCGCTTTTTGACGGGGTTAATAATATATATATGTGGACCGATCGTTATCTGCAGAGCGGCATCCATTATAAAAGGAGGAGGGTTCCCGCTAGATTAAAATCTGGATTGTATTTTATTAGGTGACATGTAGTCGAATCCAATGACCTTGCTCTAAAAAAAAAAAAAAAAAAACAAACGAAATACAAACCCTTAAATAAGACTTTGATAATATCGGCGTACTGGATTCCTGCAAATTGCCATCTCGTCTTGATTGTTCTTTTTTTCTTTTCTTTTTTCTTTTTTTTTCTATAAACAATTACGATTTGGGAACATCGCGTACATATCACTCATTGACATTTACAGAATACGATGATTGATCATATTACTTTTGAGTTAATAACATATAACGCGAACGGCGATGTAGAACTTTGAACTTTCCTGACTTTCAATTATTAAATTTTTTTTAAACAATTATAAATGATGGAGTGATCACATACTTATGCGAATATAAACGTAAAAATATACATTATCCATGCTCGTGGTAAACATTGTCCTTGCCATTTCTTTATATAGTACGTAGATGCAATATGTGTTCATATATACATAATATCGTCTTGGGAAATTATCCGCTATATTTTATATAATATACATTTTTTAAAAACGAACAGAATTTGAGAACGGAAGAAAACAGAGAGAGAGAAATGTAACACGGTATCATAAATAATAAGAGCGGTCGGCTAAAATAGAAACCTGTAATACGCGTCCTTGGATATTAAAATTCGGTGGAAAAGGAGTACGACTCTGGCGAGGAGAAGAAGCAGTAAATCGTCTATGACGTTGCGTGCCGTTTGCTCCGTTGTTGACCCCCACGAGGCCCATGTTCTATTATAACTATATTGTATACATATATTTACTGTATATAATAATATAATATATTATAAATACGTTTAGGCTTAAAAATTTGCGAGTCGAGACTTTTGCCCATTTAAATCTGTACGTAGCCTAGAGGCAGAATACAAGTCCATTTATCAATGTTTTCAAGAGAACCAAAAAACTAAAATTCTGCCATTAATAATTTTTGTCTCTTATTTTTCAATAAACACATCCATAAATATTAAATATTATTATTCTCATAGCAATCGTTAATGTTATTTACATAACATTTTTATTTTTTTTTTTAATGTATCCTGTACATACTTTTTTCATATGGCCCACCGTATCATAAGTTACAATAAAAGGGTTGTTCTTACTCGATAGTAACGATGGTTAGTTTTTCATTTATCCAGTATATGTTCAAACATAATTAATTATTTGAATTCAACATGAAAATAAGAATCAAAATCGAATCTAGTATACCTATCATATCTTAAAACCATATCATAGTAGGCAGTGTATACTTATTATAATATGGTTTTACGCTATTAAAAAAAAAAAAAAAAACATTATGATAATATTATACATATAAGTTTGTATTTTACGACCTAGTCCAAAATTATGTTTTATGCATTACGTAGTATAATAATTTATAAAACGCGTAGGACTAGAGAGGGGATCGTCATACTTTGAAACGTAAATTTGGTCTTTATCCTATCGAAAATCTGACATGATGCTCTTAGCGGTAGCTTTTGTACCAATGCTATTAATAATAGGAAATGTGTGTTTGTATTGTAGTTTTTCTATGCCTAACTTATTAAAAGTTATGGTAAAATTTAGTTTTATTTCCATCGTTGGCATTTTCAATTATTTATTTCTCAGACGTATAAATCTAATCGTAATGATATTAGAGATTTCCTTTTTTATCCCACACTATTCCATTCTTATCGTCGCATAATATGTATAAATCTATTATAAATCTAGTCCACATAATTCCTTGTTCACTACATAGTGTTATATATTACATCATAAATTTGTCGTATTTTTACGTTGTCATATATTTCAAATTTAAGTATGTACCTATCCTATAACTTAAATAATAATTTATAATACATATCTTCGTAAATGCCTAACTGTTAAAATACGTTATATAACGTTATTAAGGGTTTAGCAAATATAATATTTTATTTATTAAGTCAGCGAGTTGAAACTAGAAATACCGCATTTTATATTAAAATTTACCTTATTCGAGGCGTTTATCATTAATAAAAATATATTATATTAATATTAATTATAATATATAATAATAGAAATAAAAATATTTGTATATAATTATACAAATTGTTATGTATAATATTATACTCATGCTCATGTAAAATCTACCTATTTCAAATTTAATCTTAACGAGTTAAAACTATGTTTTTTTTTTATCTATTAATTCTTAATCGAAACATTTGGATTAATCTAACTTAACTAATTTGAGTATAAATTATTTCCATTGACTTGCCCGTCTTTGGCCAATATTTCTGTCGGAGGGAGTGTTCTCTAAGACTTTGCCAGGGTTTCAGAGTAATGGCGAGTAAACCCCGAGGATATAGTAGGTATATATAGACCTAATATTATATACACACATATAGAATCATCTAATTGTATGGCTGTAAAAATCTTCGGTTATGCTAGATGTACCTATTTGTGGTCGAGCAAATCTAGGTTTTCTTAGCAAGTCACTTTCAGGTAAACAGACTCTCCACATCTCCTTAGTCACATACATTTTAAAGTTCTTTCTTTTTCCTCACATGATAATTGTCTTTTCCGTATTCCAGTGTGCACCATTAATTGCACGCACTGCTAACAAGCCTCTTGCAATGATAACATGGATTTCCAATTAAGAACTTACCTTCTCTTCTTAACATAACTATATATACCTACTATGCGTAATTTTTACATTCTATATATTTATATCTGTTACTTTGTTTTCTATTGTGATTTGATATTATAATCATTTCAAACTTTAAGCCGGGTCTACACAGTTAGGTTAGGTTAGAATAGCTATCGTGATAGCACACTCGCACAATCATTTATGCATGATAGATAGGGCATGATAGTGACTCTCGCACTATCACACATGCATGGTGGTGCGATAGTGACCATCACGTCACCATCATATTATCTATCGTACATAAATGATTGCGCGAGAGTACTACCACGAGCTACTAAATCTGCACCGTGTAGACCCGGCTTTAGTTTGATTACCAATACCCGTACTATTAATAATAATCATAAATAAATACATATTGTTTACGATTACGCATACTGCACCGATTTTACATTTCTCGTCGAATACCAAAATGGCCGGCTGTTATTCCACAGTTGGCCGGTACCTGCGTATCGTAGGTACATTTTAAATAAAATATATTATCCACTTTTGAAAAAAAAAAAAAAAATAAATAATAAAAAAATTACCGAAATTTATCTATAGAGGAAGAAGGAGGTGAAGAAAAATCTGTCGTATTTTTTTTAATTTTTCAGTCGTATTAAAAAAAAAAAAAAAATATCCGTAATATTTATATAGGTATACCTATATATATATATACCATATATTATACACACAAACGAACATTGAACATTTATATATTGTCATTATTATACGTGCCTATATAATATAACACGCGGTAACACTGTCAGCCCAGCGGTGGATAAATAATCAATCAATTAGGATTATACCGATGGCGGCGGCGGCGGTCCGCGTCGGATCGGCAACTGGATCTCCCACAGGCCCACACTTCGCCGGATTAGTGGCTCTATTATTCATTTGCCTCTGTACCGGGGTTCGGTGTCTTATACCTAGGTATACCGTATATACACGTATATTATAATATTTTATATACGAAACGACGGTGAAATTCGTTTTTACGTGTTTTTTTTTTTTCGTTGTTCCACAGAGACATTTCGGAAGCCGGCCCACGACAGGTAGGGGGATATGAAACGAAACGAAACAACACCGACATGTCCGTGCGCCGCGAACGGGTGTACACTATAGCTAATAATATATACGATATTACGTACGTACGTAGAAAAATAAAAGAGCAAAATGTATAAAAAAAAAAAAACGAAAACGAAATATATTCTTCATAGTCAAACGCACCACGCTGAGAGCATTTGTTTCGTGCGTTTATATGATGATATTGTATATTATATTATATTTATATCGTACGAAACCGAATCGCGTTGGTGTGCACGACGAACGGTCGTTTCGGGTATCCAATATTCCGATACGTATTATATACACGTATAATATTATATTGTTATTACCGATCATTATGACGGACCGGCATGCGGCCGACACGAGTCCGAAATCCCGCGCGGCTAGACGGTAGTCGTGTTGTTTTTTTTTTTTTTTTTTTTAATATCCCGGGGTTTTATTTATTGTACATATATTGCGTGTCCCTTGCACACACACTGTATACAACAAAACGATATAGGCACGCTAACCGCACGAAATGGCAATATAAACCATCCGGACCGGAACCCACTCGGTGGTCCCTGCAAACATACGCCTATATATCCATATATATATATATATATACATATACATATACGCATATATATATATATATATATACGACCTGATAATAATTCCTCACTTCCGGTCCCTTTTGGGACGATAGAGCCGATCTATAGGCAGGATCCGGATTTAATTTTGGAGTTTCCAGCGCGTATTGTATATTATTATATGGTCTCCTGCGGATTATATACCTATATAGGTACCTACATAATATCACTCGGGTGTATGTAATAATATATATACATCATATATAGGTACCATTACGACACGGAAGTCGATGCATTTCGCATTTTTTTTTTCTTTCCTAGACGCGTTTTATTAGCCACGCGAATCTGAACGACTAATTTTCATTTCATTTTCTGACTTCTGATTTTTTTACTTTTTTAGTCATTTCACCCGTTTCCCACTAGTCGAGAGAAAAATTCCGATTTTATATTATAACATTAAAAATAAACCAACTTTTTTTCTCGTCAAATAATATGTATAAATATTGTATATAAATATATGTACGTTTAAAAATAAACCTAATCACTTCGCTGCTTATCGTTTTTCGCCGACTGATCTTGTATTGCCTCCCTCGTCGAACCGGTTTCCACCCCACTACCTGGCAATAGGTCTTTATGTCTATGATCATCTTTTTGTATTTTTCATATTAAAAGCTATTTTCTGGCAATTTTTATAAATTTTTATATCGTTATTTGTCATTATTTCACAATTTTTTATAGGAATTTTTGAAAAGTCTTGGATCTTTTTTCGCATTTTTTAGGTAAGTTTTTAATGTTTTTAAGGTCATCAGCTTCTGAACTCTAGTAATAACATTTTTCGTTTGAATATTTATATATAGGTATATAACATTTAAAACTGTCGGTCAGTAGGAGGTGAAAGCACTTCACTCATCGGACACGATACTGGAAAATAATGATTATATATATATATATGAGTGTAAGTGAAGTGTTATTATAGTATTATTTTATGATTATTACAATAATGTCCGCTATTTTCAGTTTTCCCATTTACGTTCAACAATCCAACGAGAAAATTGAAAATAAATGTTTTTAAAATACGAACTACAATGTTAATTACCTATCAAAACGATTTTAACCCGAATAATCCTACTTATTGACTCCTTCTATACACAAAAAAGTGTTTACGGCATACAAAAAAATCAATCAAAGTTTAAAATTTTATAAAAAAAATTACTAAAATATGGTCAACATTTAAAAAATAGTATATTATGTCAATATATTCTATAGTTGATATTTGGTGTACATTTCGAGTTTCTCTTATTTTAATTTTCAAATTTATAGTAATTTTCGGTCATTTTTGTTAATTTTTCTTTACATTAAGAGGGGTGGAAGCGGTGGTTGTCTGTCTCTTTCTATCACACGCACAACATAGAAATTTAGACCATATCTATTTCCAATGTACCGATAGATTTAGTGATGCGATAAGGATTCTGACAACTAACTTGATTTTTTCATGATGTTTCCTTTAGAATAATTTTTCCATATTTTTAACTTTGTTCTCTTAAGTCTATTTATCCGAAAATTTTTACTTAACTTCTTTTACTCGAAAATGTGTATACTGTGTATGTATATATATATATACATATATAAGTCGGTAATCATGACTAGATTATATATTATTTATCAATGTATATTGTATATAAATTATTCGTTAACATCGGTGGTTTTTTGTTACGCTTTTGAGAACAACTACTTAGAAAATCAAAAAATTACCTCTATAAAGTACCAACTATTTCTTAATGTATCTACTTTGGAATCTTGTCGCAGAGCTTTTGATCTCAATTTTATAAATTCCTTCTTACATGGTTCTCTTAACGCTCCTGATCTCCTTTCTCGTATCCTTTTTATAGTCCCTTCCCATAATACTCGCAACCAAACTTCTTTTTCCTTTCTTATCTATTTTATCTCCTATTGTCACTTCCACTCCTTTAATAGACTCTTCGTGTAGTTTGCGAGTTTTTTTAGACCATTTTTATTTATTTTATTTTTTTGTTTTATATGGTATATTAAGTTTATGTTAGTTTATATATGGTATTACATATTCTTTATTTTATTATTTGTTTAATATACCTAAAATTTAATAATTTTTATATACATATATATTTATATAATTAATAATCTTTGTAATTGCTGTTTGGGGTTAATAAATAAATAATAATAATAATAAAATACATTTTCTATCAGAAATCTCTATATAGGTATACCCAAAAACTCTTACTTTATTCCTTCTACCCAAAATAATATATATATATATATTATCACTAGATGTATATAAATATATATATAATTACTATATATATATATAAATATATATATATATATAAATAAATTTAAAAAAAAACATATATCATTTTAGAATCTGAAATACGATGATATACATGTAATAAGTCGAGTCATGTTAATTTAAAATCATATGGGTTTATAAACAATATTCTATAACTATAGTTCATTTTGGTCCTTTTCGTGATCTTTACAAGTACCTATATATTTGAACATATAAGATAAATTGAAGAATGCAATGAGGTTCAAAACATACAGAGTTTTGCTATAAATAATATGATACTCTACTTAAAATGTATTTTTTCACACCTATAGAATTTGATAAATACGACTTTACCTATAGGACATAGAACTCGTCTTTTTCTATTTTACTTACTCCCCCGACTATTTGGGCTCAGCTTATCCTATTAATAATTCTCATCTTCCACTTAACTCAACAACAATTTATTTAAAATATTAGGTTAAATTTCAGATGTTTGATAAATATTTAAATTATCTATTTACAATTCTACATAAGAATTGATGGGCTTCAATGCGAAACGCACTTTTTCTAATTTTCTAATTTTTCAATAGAATAAATTTATTATTCCATTGAAATAATAAAAAATAGGAAAAAGTACGTTTCGCATTTAAGTCGTTCAATTATTAAATCCAAATGCAAATGAAAAGTAACATATTGCTAAATAATGAAAATGGAACGTTTTGATTAATATTGAAGGAAATAGTGCAATATGAATTAAACTTATATTTAAAGTATTATATTTTTATATTGGAAATGGTAAATTTTGCAATAAATAGAAAAAAAAATGCAGAAAAGTATATACCCTAGAATAGGAAAGTTTTGAATAAAATTGAATTTTCTAATCCCATTTTTTTTTATAGGAAAAAGAGTGTTTTTTTACTAAAAATAAGAACTCCATTCAATTTTCCATCGAATTTCTCATATCATTCGATGTATAACACAAAATTCATAAAAATTGTAATTATTCACAAAAGTAATAATAAATTACTTAAAATTATAATTTAGGTACAATGCAATTTTTGGAATTTTCTTTTTAAATGCACAATAAAATTACAGAATCATTACTGACCTATATGTTTCAATGCATCAATAAAAGATTAAAGTATATTTTCATCATGACAGATATGAGACCAAATTCTAATGCGTTTATCCGTACCTAAATATTGACTTCTGTTTGTATTTACAAAAAATTAATTGAATTTATCCTTATGCTGTTATCTGATGGTATGCGTATCATATAAAATATAGCCGACGACCAATTCTTTCGAGAAAATATATGTTATAGATCACCGCAAATGTCATTATTTCTCAATAGAAGAAAGACTGTTTCCGTTACATCGCCGGTCTGTATGTATAATGCTCAGTCGGTGAAATTATTTTTGATTTATTGTGCAAGTATATATATATATAAATATATATATATATATTTAGGCACACTGTTGCACGTATTACCGTTTCATTTTTATTATTCAAATGCGAAAAAAATCTTCCGTCTTTCTTCGTGAACGTTATAAGACAATAAATTGCGCGGATGACCGATCGGTATATATAGGTATTAATTATTTTTAATGTCGTAGCTTGTACCTATATTTTTTACGATCAGTACACGGAAACATGTACAATCCACACTTTTTAATTAACACTTCAAGTGCAGCAGTATTCTTCAAATTTAATTGAATATACTTTTTAACGTTGTCGACGAGAATAAACAATAAACCGCCGGATTCGACGAGGGACCTATAATAAATAATATTACCTATATAAAATGTGTGTTGTAAAATGTCAAAAAATATTTCATGTTCGAGAAATTTTTGAAATTTAAAAATGTACACTATTTATACACGTCTTATCAATATTATATTCCGGTCAATTGGTATAACAATACAAATCATCGTACCCTTTTTAGCGATGTTAGAAATCCGTTATCTACTTTATTATAGAGATGACATCATGTCATTCGCTGTGTTGTTCTTTTATCACAACGAAATTAATATACATAGAAACAAATATAGTAAAACTTTTTTTTGTTTTAATTAATATCCATATCACTAGGTATGTATTATTATTTATGAGTATATCTCTACAGTGCCGGTGCGAGAATTCGCGAGGATTAGTGCAAAATGTATTTTTGCGGGCAGGGCAGGCGCGAAAAAATATATATGGTGGGTGGGGGTGTTCTCAAAACTGACGGAAATACATCTTTGAAATGTAAATAAGCAAAAAAAAAGGTAATAAACTTTTTTCTAATTTTGCCGACTAATTGGCCGATCAACCCCCCCCCCCATAATTTCTAATTCCCCTAAATCCGGCCCTGTTTGCGGGGGCCTGATAGAAAACAAGTAAACAAAAAAGTTTTTCACTATTTCCGTGAAGGGCCCACCGAATCCCAATCCTAAAAGTTAATTTGTAAACTTTTCAAAAATGTCTTGAGAAATCATCTATTTTCCAATTTTGTGCTGGCACTGTATTTCTACTATTATATTTATTATAATTTGTATAGGTACTGCGCTTATGATTAAATTCCACGTGTTGAATCCAATGATTATTGAATACAGTTTAAAAAGCTTTACTACTTTGATTCCTTCGGTACAATATTATACGTATTTATTTATTTATTCTTGTATGTATTTATGTATGTATGTATGTATGTATATATGTATGTATGTATGTATGTATGCATGTATGTATGTATGTATGTATGTATGTATGTATGTATGTATGTATGTATGTATGTATGTATGTATGTATGTATATATGTATGTATATATGCATGTATATATGTATGTATA
>JAIPRL010000741.1:98889-115662 GCA_025469235.1 Pemphigus obesinymphae | reverse complement strand
TAACACTGAAGATGAGAACATTGTTTTCGAAATACGTATTTGTTAAATAAAAACAAATTATTTTTGTAGAAACTGGGTATTTATTTATATTTATAAATAATTCTACAAGTAACTCAACACCAAAATAAAAAAAAAAAAAAAAATTTTTAGTATTAGACTTGGGTACTATTCCGAATACATTTTAGATTCTGAGCGAAACTAGGAATGTTTTGGTTTTACAAAGATGTTTAAAAAAAAAAAAAATTTCTGTACGTACCAAAAAATTACATAAGAAATATAGTGCTCCAAACTTTACACGCAGCACCATTTTCCCGCAGAAAATTTGAAAATTTGAAAAATTGAAAAATTGAAAATTTTTTGGTACTTTAAAGAGGTTATTTTTCGATTTTCAATTTTATCGTTAATTGCATAAGAAAAATAAAACAACTAAAAAATTACATATATAACGGTGAAAACATGATTTTAGCAAAATTCTTCGTAACTTCGTAGTGACTTGAAATATTCACCAAAAACGTAACTACCTATATAGTTAATACCGACAGTAAGATGTGTACACATATAATACATATTTTTACTATAACCACTGAAGCTTTATAATCGTTTTATGGAAATGATTATTTATCATTGCTTTCAAATTTAATATATTCAACGACGACCATCAACCAGTATTCTACCAAACGAGCGAAGAGCATCCACACCCTATTGACGCACGTTCGTAAAATTAGCTCCATCAAACTATTTGATTCATTTCAAACCAACGTCAAAATTTAGCAATTCAATTGCAAATAAATGCAAATTCTTTTAAAAAAGTGCAAATAAAAATGGGTCTTTACAGATCTCAAATAGTTTCCTTTTCCCGTCTACGTTTTGGACATAACCTCCTTTTCAATCACTATCATCATATTACCTCTCTCTCGACTCTTTTCTTTTGCGTGCCTTACATATCTACTACGCTTTCTGAGTCAAACATCTCCTGAAATTAACTTAATTCTTAACTCCTGTTCTCAACCAGTTACTCTAACATAATTTCCTTTATCCTGCTCCTATACATCCTTTATCCTTTATCCTTTATCCCAGCTTCTTTATTTAATGTAACACATTAATTTGTATTTGTATTTTATTTTTATTAAATTTTTTCCATGTCTTTATTTTATAATAATTGATTAATTGTTGTGCTGTAATATTTTATAGACTTAAATAACATTTTGTATTGATTAATTTTCAATTTTTATAAAATTTCTTAAAAATTGCTTTCTCGGAACCCCTTAAAATTGGAGGGTAAGACGAAAATTTTTGTGATGAAAAAAATGATTTTTTTTTTTTTAAATATTAAAATCAAATAAACGTTTGCTAAGAAACAAATAATAATTTTTCTGAGTGATATGTACAATTTCTATACATTTGACATTTTAAACAGCCATCAGTTATCCTTATCAGCATCCATATTATCGACTTTTACATATGAAAACTACGTGAATTTTTTAAACATTTATAACGTATCACTGTGTCCCGTAATCCCGTGTCTCACTCTGGACATCACTTCTTCTCTACCCACACAAGGTTATATTATGTTATGTTATGTTGAAGTTCATTATGTAGATACGTACCTACCTATAATTATTGTTTATTGTATATTATGTTATTACTTACCATTTTGAAGTTATTTTCTGGTAACATTCGATCATACGTTATAAATACACCTACAGTTCTTGTTCGATCATTGGAGTTAAGCAAAATCTGGCGAAGTTAGTATATGCTTAGATGAGTGATGGCTTGGAAACACTGCAGCCTAAAAATGCTGTTGGCCTAAATATTTTTATGCCCTATTTTACGTGTTTTATTTACTTTTTTATGATGCATAAATAATACGATATTAAAAATATGTAAGATATAACTATTATATATACCTATTCATTTTTTTCACGGATTTAAATCTACGACTTCTGGAAAATTGTTTAATGTAGGTATTTCACTTACCCAGAACTACATTTGTTTTATAATATCCTTTTTTCTTTTATGTTTCTATGCGTAAATAACGTTTAGTCGTTTTTATAACTTTCGATATTAAAGAGTCTCTAAACCACACAGTTCTAAGGAGTATTAAATAGGCAATTTATTATTATTTTATTACGCGGCTTTATGCTTGTGCGAATCGTATACTCGTACGTGATCATTAGTGTCAGTCACTCGTATCAAAAGTATACGGTGAGCTATATAGGCATCACCCACGTGCATGCATACCAGCAATAATTTTGCAACCACGAAAGTATGTATATTTTTCATTCAAATGAACGATTTTAACCCTTTCACTGCCAGCCATTTTTCACTGCAATCTGTACAGGCCAGACCAATTTGACTTTTTATTTTTATTTCATACTTAGACTATAAATTGCAAAAAAATGTATAAAAGTATAAAACCAAACCACAAGGTTTGGAATTTCTTTCAACTTACTTATTCAAGTTTGAAATATCGTACGCCAAGGGTTCTCAAAATATTATAATTATACTTGAGTACCTACAAACTTTTTATAAAATTCACTCATTACAATTACAATTACAATTTTATAAACTAAAAACCGAATTCAAATAATAGTTCATAGTTGATAACATGCATCAGTACATTATCAATATCAGTTTTCTCATTTTAGGATGCAATACATTGCGAATAAAAACTTTAAATAATTCTCATAATCTGGCAAATTAACGTAGAAACGATATTAATGTAGGTATCCAAATATTTGTTAATTTTTTACCGAAACCATCGATGAGTTTATAACTATGCTTTATAACAATTTTTTAAATTAGGACGTTAATTCCCTCAGAACATCGCAAAAGTATATCGATTTTAATTTTGAATAGTGCTATGAAGACTTCAATTCAATACTATTTATGATTTATTGCTTTTAATAATTGTATACCTCTACGTGTATTGATGATGTATCTACAATCTAATATTTCCAAAATGTCCATACGTTAAAAAAAAAATCTACCCATAATAGTTATAATTATAATAGATATTATAAATAATACCTTATACATTTGGAATTTGAAAGGAATGATATATTATTTCTTTTAATAAAACGATTATGAGCGAATTCAACCGTGTAGATAATATGCATAACATCTATTATAATGTAAAAAAATTTGGAAAATGTTATGACGACACCATAGGTGGTAATATATTTTAGTAATATAATATAGTGGTCATCCCAACTTTATTTGTTTTTTCCCCACGTATAAAAATTAAATTTAGTTTTCCTTTAATATTAAGAAAACCATTAGGAAAATCAAAAAATATACCTTTTAAAAGTAGTATCTATAGAGAGAATTTGCCAATTGCTATACTTATCAAAAAAGCATTTTATTCGAACTGTTAACTGCTTCACCTACTAAAACTGGTACACTCAGGGGCGCAACTAGACCTAAAATCTTGGTGGAGGGGACTTTAGCTTAGGGTGACAACAATAAAAAAAAGTGAATAAGCAAAAAAAAAAAAAGATCATTCGTCAATATTTTTTACCAACATTTTCGGTAAATGAGCAAATCACGGGACAAATTGTTAATATATTTTGGGGGGCTATATATGAATAATTTTAGGTGGCTAAGCCCCCAAAGCCCCCCCCCTAGTTGAGCTTATGGCTACACTTCCTCTACTCGAACATTTGCTTAAAAAAACAAGTTATTTCTCTCTGCGAGCGCGCTAATTTCCCGGTTTCTTAACATATTTCAAATAGAGGTGGGTCAAACTCGACATTTAAGTGTCGAATCGAACTATGAATAGTTGAATTTTTATTTAGTCGGAGTAGCCAGGATTTTTCAAAGGAGTGGCCAATAAAAAGTTTGTTTAATAAATATCACAGTTTGGCTCAGATGCCCAAATAAATTTTAATCAATTAATTATTTCAGAAAACAATAAGGAGTGATTGACCACAAAATTGGCAATATCATGAAATGACTTGACTTTACAGAACCGTATGGTTTACATATTAGATAATTTGGTTTTTTAAGATAAAATAAAAAAAAGTTCATATTTTGACCCAGAATTTAATGGCGTTTTCAAAACTGGCCGCTTGTACTTACTTTTTGAATTATAGTACAAAAAAAATCTCGAAAATCATTATATTTTTCAAAAATATATTCTCACTTATTCAAAATAATCATAAATTAAATTAAAAAATATATATTTTAGCAACTGATAACAGATATTATTATGAGTGAATAAGTAGGAGAATAAGAAAAAACGAAGAATTAGAAGAACTCTTTTAGAAACCAAATACGAGTATACTACACAACTGAGATACATATTAATCAGGAGTAGGTAGGAGATTATAGTGGGGCTAGTCAGAACCACTTTGTATATAGTAATAATAGCAGAGAATCTAGAAGGAAAAAGACCTCTCGGAGATCCCCGTTTGAGGTTGAAAGACGTGATGAAGAGAGATGTGGAATCTCTAAATAAAGGCCCAAACTGGAAAGCAAGAGCAGTTGATAGAGAGAACTGGAGGATTGGGTGCGTGACGGGATGGTCCTATAGTGGCCGTTAACCCTCAAGAAGAAGAAGAATTATCAATAAGTATTTTCCGCAAAGCATTTACTTTTCCCTGTAATCTATTCGACGTCTAGACATGGTTTTTCACAACAAATCGGGGTATATTTTCGATTTAGAGGATGCCATACATACGATATTTTTGGATAATAGAAGTAATTATCAGCTAAAGGCTGAGGGAAAACAAGTGAAAATTTCTTTTTTTCTTTCAGAATATACTTTTCAGGTTATCAAATGTTGTCTGAGGGGTTTTTACTCTACGGTTCTTACAATGTCCTTTAAAATGCCTGTAATAACGTCGATAGAGCGTGGGTAACTTAAGAAGACGTCATACTGGCGTGCTTCCGCGCGTGAAACATGCTTCGAGAGATTTACGTTTCTAGAAAACTGAATTATTGACCAACAACCTTTATAAAAAATTAAAGATCATAAGATGATCTAAATTTTTACATGGGCTATTTTCAATAAAGCTATTGTTAGTCGAGTTATAAGACTTTTAAATGTAGAAAATCATGGGAAATTCAAAGTCTTCTTATAAGTAACGTTACGTTTTGCATAGTTTTTAATAATTATTTATTAATACTCCACATAATAAAAATATGATACCGGTATAAGAGTATTTTTTAATTACTTCTGAAATGTACTCGTATTTAAATAATTTTCAATCCTGAGATTTTCATTAATATTGTAAAATATCCTAAAAATTGCCTGTACAAAACCCCTTAAAAAGTAGGTGTGTATGTATGAGACATTTGCAACGGTAAATTCGTGAACTTCAAAAGTCCGTAAGTTCCAAACTAAGTACATAAAAAGCGGTGGTACCAACACGGAAATATTTTTAAAATACTTTAAAAACATATTAAAATATTCTTTAACTGTTGGATTTTAATTTTCTATAAGAACTGGTGTGTGGCGTGTTATATCATATTATAAATTATTGAAATAATTATTAATTAAATTTTAAATAGGTTAAAATTGAAAATAATAATGAAAATGAATTATAAAATATAAATAATATGCTATTAAGGGGTCTCTGTCGCGGTATTTATTAAGGGGCAACAATCAGATAACCAAATAAGCACATATTATTATCTTCCTAACACAAAGCTTTTTGTACAATGTTTTAAAACAAAGAAGTTCCATTTTTAGTTTTGGTAATTACTTGTAACTTCTTAATGAGACAATATTTTACAAAAAGGCTCCAAGAAACCCATGAAAACATTCTGTTCTTTAAATTTGGTAATAGGTAGTTCAACTCTTAAATTTAACCCAAACGCCACAATTCTCATTTCAAGTAGTGTATTTTTTCCTATATTGCCCATTCTTAGATAGACGAAGACAATAAATTTGTGTGTAGCGACCTCTTAAAGGGTATATTTACATTATATATTTATTAAGAGCATTAACGTTTTGATTATTTTATTAACCCTATGAATATTTCTTCAGTAATATTCATTCAAATTTAAGACATGATATAGTACTATAATAGATAGTAGTATGTCATTTTCAATATCTATCAAATGTAATATTTATCTGGATAAACACAAGTAAGAAGTAACTCTATAAAATTTGAATAAAAGCAAAATAATATTAATAATTAAGTATACACAATAGTTCTCACAATACAACAGATATATGTATATATTTCAATAAATACATTTTGGTTGTTTTTTTCCATAGTGTTTAATAAACATTGTTAACATACACTATTTGATTAACTGTAAATACATGTATATGTTGTAAATTTCACATAGAAGTTTAATCGGATTACAACATATTGAGAAAATATTTTATATTACTGGGATAAACGTAAAACAGTGATTGCCATTTATGTGGCATTGACATGTTGTTAAAACTTACAATATAACTATATATATTACTCAGTGTTGGAAAAAAGGGAAAAAACAATATTTTTTTTTATGGCATCTCAAAGTTGCGTTACATACGCAGCAGCAAATACATGTGCGCGCTACAGAAAAAACATAGAATTTTGTCAAAAAAAAAAAAATAAATAAATAAAATCATGTTTTTCCGCGCACAGTAAAAATAATCATACATATAATAAAATAATAATTATAATAATAATAATAACTAAAAATAAAATACATACTATACAATAAGAATAAATAAGATGAAACCATTTGTGGCTAAACAATGACAAATAAGATGTTTATGAAAGAGAAAGAAAAGGAAAAAACAATTGACTGATTTAACGCGTAATCCTATATGAATATTACATATTGTTATTGTCTTGTGTACATACGTTTAACACATTACTATAAGTATAAATTTTAAAAATATATTAGATTTTTATTAACAATTATTGTACAAAAATATATGTGCGTTGAGCATAAATAACTCTTGATAATCGTTTATGACAAAACATTATCGGTATTAAACATTTTGCATAATTTTGAAATATAATATAATAGGTAGAATAAATCAATTTAATTGAAAAAATATGTTATTTCCACAATAGTTGGTCCTACAAAAATATGTGTAAGGTTTTAAGATTAATCAAAATGTTAAATTGTTCTAAGGGCAATAAATAAATAAATAAATAAATAAATAAAACATAAAAAACTGATTTATATTCATTAAATTATTAGAAAAAAAATTTCAAGGCAAAAAATAAATAATCTATGATAAGCCTATAATAAATATTTTCTAAAACTAAGAAATAAAAATACTTTTGAAAAGTAATATATGGGGAGGAGTAATTTTTATATTGTTTTATTTGTTAAGAAAATATAAACAAACAATACAATTGACTTCTATTTAGTAGATATTATTGATAAGCGCGGACGGATAAGAAAATAGTATGTGACTAGTAGATGATGCGATAAAAGAATTTGAGATTTTGTATTATTCTTTTTTCATTTGATATAATCTAATTGTTAATAAACTTTTTATTTTGTTTTTTAACTTTTAAATATTATAATTTGTTTTGTATATTAATTTACAGATCCGATTCACCATATAAGGCAGTTGAAAACGACATGTAGTCCAAGGCTCCTGGTACAGCATTGACACCTTTGTAGGGAGCCATGCGTTGTATACAATATTCTGCTTGGTCAGGTGGAAGTTCTCGTCGCAGTTCATCGGACAGAATATATGGCTATAATGAATAAATTAATAAATAAATAATAATTAATTAAATCATAATAGTAAAATCAAGATGTATAACCAAACTGTATATTTACCTTATCGCCTGCAAGTATGCGGAACGAATCAATCACTTGTTCAGCGGTATCAGTGTCAGTAGATTCTCTAGTCATAAAGTCCAAGAAAGCATCAAAATGTACATATCCAGTACTATTAGGATCAACTACTGCCAAGATACGTTGGAAATCAATTTCACCCTGTAATATCATATATAAATAGAGTTAAAATTTAAACATACATTTAATTATAATGACAAAAAATAATCTACCTGTCTGTCCTTTCCAATACTATAACCAATAGAGACTAGGCATGATTTAAATTCTTCTGGAGCCAATCGACCAGTACGATTCTTGTCGAAATGATTGAAACTGGCCCTAAATTCATTCAATTGTTCTTGTGTGATACCCTTAGAGTCTCTGGTCAAAATTTGATTTTCCACTTCATTCACATTACGGTTAATGGATGTCAACAACTGTTCCCAACCAACACGCAATGTTTCCATTGTGTATTGAGTATACCTGCAGATATAATTGTTAGTTTATAAGTCTGTTTAAATTAAAATAAATACACTTTTAATTGTACCTGTTTTCGAAGATCATACCCTCTTGTACAGCTTGGTGGATTTTCTCTAATTCTTCAATATGTGGTTTGTATGCAAACACATTCTGTTCGTATTGTTTCAATTGATGCAATTGGTCTTCCAGAGAACCTTGCAATCCCATACCAATGGCTGTAACTGCATCCATTTGCCTCTCGATCCACGGACCCACTTGATTTGCTTTCTCTGCAAACTGGCGACGTAACATCTCATTGTCTGTAAAACAAAAATCCATTTTTAATCAATGTTTTAAATAGATTTCAGTAAAGCATATTTACTCTGTTGTTTTCTGAGTTCGGTTTGGAGGGTCGTGTCTCTTAAGGGCACTAGATGTTTCACTTCAGACCATTTTTTGTTCAAATCCTAAATACATAATTAAAATATTATGAAAATTATATTCATAGAAAGATACATGTACCTAGATTATACATACAGTAGAAGTCAAAGTAGTGTATGGGTTTTGGAGACCACCAGGAATTTGGTATTTTTGTACAGTCGACTCAACATCTTTGACCAATCCAATGATAGAATTGTACTCTTTATCGGCATCTGACAAAGTAGCTTTAAATTGTCCATGAGCATCAATTAATCCTTGGATTTCTTCAACAGTATGTACTATGAACATGTCCACTAGATCTTCGCGTGTACCGTCCAACCAGTTGTTGAAAGGCTAATTTAGATTAAAAATTATAATTATTAATTCATTTTAAATTAGTACTAAATTTCTTTAGTTGCACTCACAGCAGCCCTTTTAGCAAATTCTAAATGTAATATATCAATTTTCTCCAATATTTTTTCTGCATCGTCCAAATCAATTCTACGTTTTTGTGTCAAACTGCCTAATCTATCCCATTGATCACAAATACGTTGACAGCGTATGTTTACACTTGTACTATCATGATATTCTAAAGTACTGTGAACAATAAAATATGTAAATTTTTATATATTGTATTGTAAATAATAAAAAATAATAATAAATTTACTTTAATTCATGTGCAATAGCAGCTATTTGCTCAACTCTATCTTGGTGAGCAGCTAGGTCACTCTCAAATGCTTCATGTTTTTTTTTCAAAGCTTTTAGATCATTTAGTTTACATTGTCTAAAATCTGAGCTCTGCAACATTTCTTCTTTACCGTGTGTCCAGTCTTCGTGAGTATCTGCCTTGGCTTTAAATTTTTGTGCCAAATGTTCTAAACGCTCTAGTCTCATCATTTCAGATAATAGCCAATCTTCAAAAGACTTTTCTGATTGTTCAAGGCCCTTCCATGCGTTTGAAATGTCCTAAAAATATTCAAAAGAAAATACTGATTAACTATTTAGAGAAATTGACCAAATTACTAAATTAACTTTTACTTACGGAAACCATTTTTCCCTCAGTTGGCATGTATGCAGGTCTGTTGGATAAACGTAATTTTGTTTGCAGTGTGTTAAAGTTAGTTTCGAGCTTAGCTTTCTGTTCAACACGGGGTGGCTTGTGTTTGCGTCTATATGTGCGGTATTCTTCAAGGCGTTTTTGAACACCCGATAAAGAGTTATCTGCCTGTCGGCTTTGTAACCATGGCATTGTACGCCTAATCCATTCCAAAAGCTATACAAAAATTACATTAATAAAATGTAATTATGTAGTTATTAAAATTATATTTACATCACTAGCCAAACGTTCATATTCCTCCATCAAACGTTCATTCTCTTGGTTCACTTTCAATACCTTGCAAATTCGGTTTGCTGCAGTCTCGGCCTATAAACATCAAATAGTTATAATTAAAATAAGCAATTTTATTAATAGAACGTGATACCTGTATTTGTTGTCTTCATCTAAACAACTGTCAATATATAAAATTTACATTTAGCACTTCTATCACAACTTTGTCATTTTTAATATTAGAGTAAATTGACTTATTACCAAATTTATACACCAGATCATTTCTATGCTTTGTTGACGTATATTTTTTTACATAATTTTAATTTTAAAGAAAAATATATCTATTTAAATTATTGGAATTTAAAAATAGTTGTATCTATTCAAAATTAAAATATCGTAAAAAAAGATGGCAATAACACATAGATAATGATCTTATGTATAAATTTAGTAATAAGTAAGTTTACTCTAATATTAAAAATAACAAAGTTGGGATAGAAGTGCTGAATGTACATTTTGTATATTAACAGTTGTTTAGACGGAAACAACAAATACGGGTATCACATACTCCTCTTAAGAAATATTTAGTTAGTCACAAACATCCAAAGATAAAGACACAATTACCTTCTGGGCTCCAGAAAAGCAATGGTAGTATGACGATACGTAAGTCATTATGGCCCTTTCATCTGGCATTGCCGTATTGGTCATATCTATTAATGTTATAATAAACATGCATATGTTAGATTCACTCAAAAGCAATCAAAATATATCAATTAGTTTTATAAAATATTATCTATTATTTTAATTTTTATGAATAATAGAACTTGTTACTATATATTAGACCTACACAGGCTGAATTTTTTGGCCCAACCCAACCAGAGTATTTTTCATAATAGCCTATTAACGATGAGAAAAAAAGTTTAAAAAAATTGCCAAACATGGTCAGTGTAATATGAGAAAATTTACTATATGAAGTTGAGTATATAAATAAGTCTATACTATTAACACAGGATAAAATTATTTATATCATATATTATTATAATATTCTTATGTAGTAAAATAAATTATATTAATATATAATTACCTATTATATTGAAACCTGTATATAAAATAAGAATGTTTGACATTTTATGTTTTAGTTATTTGAGTTTTTAAATACCTAATAATTTACATAATATATTATGTTTACATTATATAAGTTTAAACAAAAATAAATATTTTCTCTTTTAAAAAGCCGGGTTTAGCCTGAGCTCAATAAATAATGTGTAGGCCCAGCCACTTCAGCCAAATAGACTGAATAGGTCGAACCGGGTCAAGCCCGGATAGTGCAAGTTTTTATTATATATTGATATATAATATTGTAAACATTACTATAATCTGTTGATGCACTGATCTAAGAAACTTGTTAAAATGACTTCATATCAAATAATCATAGAAAAGTTAAACTACCACACAAAATAACATGAATTACGAGTTATTGTTTGGTTTTTATACACGGGACAAACACATAAAGATCCAGCAGTGAGTACACTCATTTTTTACCTGTTGTGCACCTTGGAATGCGTGATAATAACATGACACATAGGTCATAATCGCGCGTTCATCCGGTTTCGGTGTATTTATCAAGTCTACAAATAATTGTAAAGTTTATGTTCGAAATACTTGCAAGAAACAAAGATGATAATATTTAAAGATATAGAGGACAACAGTAAAGACAAAATATAAACAATATCATATAAGAGATACTTATAATATATATAATTATTATTTGTAACACGCTGACATACCTTCTGGGTCCAACATGCGGGGTATATCTAAATACTTCTCAGCAACATCAAATGCGGTATTTAAGTTTTGCAGAGGATTATCCTTGGACAGTTTATGGTAGTCAATAAGATCGGGCCGATGACGGTGTATAAGAGCGCAGAAAGCCAAACCATCCTTGAAACTGAAATATAGATTACCTGGTTAAAACATTCTCCCTTCTATAATGCCTATTTTCATGTGTAAATTATTATACATTATAGTGTATAGTATATAATAATTGCCAATCACAAGCACACTTTTTGGGTAGTAGCAACTTAAAAGTATACACTAGTAAATTTATAATATAGTATATTTATAACATCAAGATAAAGAAAAAGTAATAGATTCTACCATATGTTAATTGAATATCTTTCTAGCTTTTAATTTTTTATTAGTTAGTCCACCAAATTAGTTATAGCAAAAACATATTTTGATAATTTTAAAATTTTCAATGATTCTTATTTGATGTTGAAAAATATATTATAATAAGTATCTAATATAGGTACGCATTATTAATACAAATACTAAATAGTTATAGTCACGGCCGGACTGGGCCCGTGGCTAATTTTGGGCTCTCTAGATCCCTTTGCTCATATTTGATTAATAATATTTACAAGAAATAAATAAAACTTATAATAAATTTATCGACCCGATATTGATTTACTAAATAGACGATTATTATTTCCTATTCTGCAATCATAGTAAAATATTCTAAATGATTGATTTGTTTTTTGAATCTGTAGGAGTACCTACTTATTTACATATTTTATTTAAAATTTACCTATGTATCACTAATCTTCCACTATAATACTGGGATTTTAGTTTTATTGTTACATTGTATACTATTGACAAAATTAACAACATTCTAGATTTTACAATTTATTACCATCAGAACCATTAAAACAACAATGTTGTTTTATTAGAAAAATTCACAATAGTATTCTTTATAAGGATTAAGTATTCCCCATGACCTTCAAATTAACTGAATTCATTTTCTATAGATTTTTGAGCTCGAATTTCGAAAGACTGAAAATTTTTACGAAATATTAAACACACCTACCATTTCTATATCACAGTAATAATTATAAATGATCTAATTTTCTAGGATTATTTAAATTTTGTATTATCCTTTTCAAAATATTATGTATTAGGACTGGTGGACGCCACACATAATATGTTATTTTACCAAAAATAATTAATGTTTTCTCAATCTGTAGTCGTAATTAAAAAAAAAAAATCATAAAAGAAAGTTATTAATTTTATAAAATAATTTTTTTTTTTTGGGGGGAGGGGGGAGGGGAATTTTCAGAAGATGAAATACATAAGAAGGATGACGGTAAAACACAAATAATTGTGTCTACTATATTTTATTTCTTAATAAATTACGACTACTGCAGTCCTACTACTACTACTGCATTTTTTTTTCTTTTTTAAAGTGGTTTTGTTAATTTATTAATTATACAACAATAAATAGTAGTACTGACACGGAATTATTTTTAAAATGTATTTAAATATTTTTAAATTGCTAGATACTTATATTTTTCTTAAATTTCCTATATAATATAGAACTCCTAAAAACTGTATATGTGAAGTTTTTTTAAATGCTTAAATGTAATGATTGGTATTTTTCATTGGCTATGGCCTAATGAGCCCTTTAACCAAATCGTGGACTAGGCCTTTTGATGCTGGTCTGACACTAGACTCCTGTAGAAGTAATTTTTTTAAAGAATTTACAATACGTATTATATTAATAACCTATTATATGGGGTAAAACTTACAAGTTACATATAATTTAGCAAAATTCTAAAAAAATATTGGGAGTTGTCAACTTTTTATGGACAAATTTAAATATTCTATTCAGTATAAATTTACAGTTGCCTGGCTGAAACCGGTCATATTCACACACCCACTCCTGTAAATATTCCAAACGAGTACCGATGTCAACCACTGCTATACAATAAAGTTTATACATTGTGAACTTAATTATTACATCAATTTCATAACACTCCGTGTACATATACTGAACGAGTCGTGTCATGGAATCAGGTGTAGCATTTTTTATAATTATTGTTCTGTATACACTATACACGGAGACTATTACCGTATGCAACGAGTAACAGTGGTTACCAATCATAGAAAATCTCACTCTTGGCAGAGAGGTCTGATGGTTTTGTCTATCAGTATACGTGCACAAAATTGGATAAACATAAGCTGAATAGAATATAGGTGAAATAGTAAACCCAATAAATATTAGTCTCAGTTTTGCTATTATACATTGGTATCGGTATCGGGTGTCGTACCTGAGATGAAAGTTTTGCACATTGACATTCTTGTACGGGGCGGTTTTGCGTTGGCACCATAATAACAGACCCTCCTTGGCAGTCATCTCCTCTACGGATATGTCTTGGATGGCGAATCTTAAGATAATTGTCCAGATCATACCCAAAGTCATTTTTAAATTTCCATCGACAATTTCTAAAAGAGTACGAAAAATAATAATCATACAGTCATACAGAAATATAATATATTTTATTACAGTGCTGTGTTTATAAATTTATTAATATATAATGTTTGTAAAACGTACCTTCGGCACCAATCGATACTAATTTCACGCCCTTACTGGCAATGAAGTCGAGGGCTTTGTTGACGTTGGCAATCTTGTGGAACCGCATTTTACCCCTGTCAGGTTTTGGCAATGTTTCTCCAGAAATTACTTCGAGAAGCAACATTAGTTTCAGACCATTGCGGAAGTCTTCTTCAATGTTCTCGATGGCTGTGCCCGCTTTACGTAAATGCGAATTGCACCACGCCGTAAAGGTCTAAACAGAAACAAATTATGCGTTTTTATTAAATAATATTTTTAAATGGTCAGTAATAGGTATATAACAATTAAGGAAAATTAGGATTTTTTCCTTATAAGGATGCTTCACACTCGATTTTTAAGAGGTTTTGTATAGGCAATTTTGATAAAATTAAAAAAAAAAAATCAAAATCAAACAAATTAAAACTATTTAAATATATTTTTAAAGTAATTTAAGAATAGACTGTGTCAGTATTATTTTTTATTGTTGTGTTATAATGATATTTATTTTAATAAACACGATTAAAAAAATGTACAAACAAAATTGTAGGTATCTACTATTGTAACAATAATCACGTTAAAATAATAGATGAAAATGTAAACATTATATAAAAACAAGTACCCAACAAGTACGGCTAAACAAGTAAGGCCCATTAGTACATTGAAAAATAAAGTAAATATTACTATAAATAATAAATATACTTCTATAATTATTTTAAACCAATAACTTTCCTTTTAATTTTAAGATAAATAAAAGTTGGGTAGATAATATACACGTGTAGTTTAGCGTCATTAATTAAAAAAGTATTGTTTGAGTTCTAAAACACTGATTTAAACCATAGAGGTAAACAAATGAACAGATATATGACCTACTTGTCATTATTTATTCAAATCTATATTCCAATACACATTCATAGGTATTCGAAAGAAAAATATCGAAATCTTAATATAAATTATGTTTAACTGGATGAAATATTAATGGGGATGATTGATCAAAATAAATTTACAACGAAAATATACTAAATAAAATTATAGAGGATTAAAAATAAATTCAAAATCTAAATTAGGTACACGTATTTAAATTGCGTAACATATTTAAGTAGGTACCTATAATAAAATGTTATGAAATGTCTATTATATATTATAAATACCGAATTTTTGGGTTGGTTCTATCAAATTATTCCACAAGCTTATATAATAATTTGTATACTGTCTTTAGAAGATATAAGTAGTAAGTATATGATTTTTAATAATCAAAAATGTAATAATACTCGTAATTTTATAGATCATCTACCAAAAACGTTTAATTCTTTTATATGTTTTGGGACCGACAGGAGATACGTTAACATCAAATGGTCAGCGGGTATATATTTGAAGAAACGGTAACAAAACCATTTCGAGGATTGGCTTTGTACAATCGAAATGAAAAAATAAAACCGTACTTTCTAGCAGCAGCAGTCCAGCATTCGTCAATATTTTGAACTAATATACATGTACCTATCTCTCCACCTACACACTAAATCAGTCCGGAGAATCATGCCTCCTCTCCCACCAAAATGATATTTTTTTTTGGTTGCGGTCACGCAGTCTTGGGCTATTTCAGCATTCACTTTTCGCATGAGCATGCCCTATATATATATATATACATACATACACACACGGTATGTTAGAGTAGAATAATCGTCGTTGAAATGATCGAATGCCGGGAAATAAAAACGATTTAAAACACATAACCGCCTGTAAATTATGCACAGTATACATTTTCTCTTTTTTTCGTATATAACTATAATGCGGTTTAAACGCCTCTTTTTCAAAATATATTACAGCTATAACAGTGGCGTAGCCAGGGGGGGGGCAGAGGGGCCATGGCTCCTCCCATGGGGCTTTTTTTTTTTTATAGCAATTTTATATGATCTAATTTTAACAATAGTAGCTTTATAATTATAGTACCTATAAGGTATATGGCTTATTTATTATTAACGTACTTAACGCATGTTTTCACGATAAACCTAATTATGATTTTTTATTATCTTATCAATAACCAAAACTTGGGTTTGTTAAATTCAGTAACCAAGTTTCATTAGGTTAACCACGATAATATGTGATAAGCAAAAGATATTGTATTATCTATGTACATATAGTCATAGATAGCTGTTCTAATATTTAAATCAAATTCTAATATTCGAGTTCTAATTTATTGAACTATTAAATGGGTATAAATTATCAAATTAATATCTATATAAGTATAAATCTAAAGTAGCATAAGAGTTAAGCTTGTCGTTAACTAATATAAATAAAGATGAGTTAAATTATAACAATATAGAGAAAGATATTTTGTTGGAATTTTCTAAAAGATCTCCCAGAAGGATGCAAATGTTAGATTGGACACAATAAATAAAATATATTTTGCCTAGTTAATAAGTTTATTTTTCAGTTT